>WYDK02118170.1:2221343-2232358 GCA_009867345.2 Toxicodendron radicans
ATGTCTTCCTTCGATTTAGTAAGTTTATAAGATGTTTTACTTGTACGTGAATTATGGGAAATGCTAAATTATCGATTATGTTTTTTAATATTATCAATAATTAAGTTCAATTTGATTAAAATCAATTAAAGTATTCTTATTGAATTGATAGTTTGAAATAACCCAGGGCCATCAGATTATATTTCCATTTACTTAAATATATAATCTAAAAGCAATTTTCTTCCCATAATATTGAGTCCTCGCCTTTACTTGAGTTTTGTCATTTGGGTTCAATTTATACTGGTTAAGCCTCGATGTCTCAGACGAGAAGTCTCCAAGAACAAACTTTAATTGCTTTTATAATATTCATAAAATAAAGGAGAATAAAATTTAAAGGTGATTTATCACCAGGTGGCAGGAGTACCATATCAAACTGAGCCGAACAGATGACTAGAATCACTGATCTTTTGACAACTTTCGGGCAGAAAATATAGGGGAATCAAGCATGATAAAAATTTTACCCTAAAATTATAATATCTGTACAAAAAGATCAAGATATCAAAGTTTCTTGTAGGATTCACATATCCACTTGAGTCCTGAACATACCAATAACGGATACAAATTATGATATTTCATTAATAAGATTCTATAAGCTTCAAATATAATCACAACCAACCTCAAATCACAGAGCCAAACTAAAAATTCAATGCAACTATGAAGAACTACAGAAACAAGAAACAAAAGAAAGTAGACAATGATCAATGTTGATAAATATCTTAATTTGGAACAGCATAGCTCCTGCTTCTTCGAAATAAATTAATATTCTTCTTGACCTTGACATCATCGTCCTCAAAGTCACAAGTATGTTCTTCATCAATTCTCCCAATACCAACACTAAAACTCCTCGGCGTTTTCTTTTTATTTGATCCACTTTTACTCACCTGCACTTGTCTCTGAAGAAGATCCGAATCAATTCTATTGCCTAGACTCCTTGTAGAAGCAGCTCTAATGAGCTCTCTCAAATCCTCGTTATTGCTCGATGATTTGGACGACTTAACACTGTAACTCCGGGGCAAACCCATGTTGACTTGACCCGTTGGGCACCCCATCGCCGTCCCGAAAGCAAACTTCTCTGAACAGTCAGTCATACCCTGCACGTACAGGTCCCGCGCCTTTATTAACATCCTTATTGATGCCCTCAAGTATTTGCTGAATATGCCCGGTTGGTTGCTCTTCTTGGTTTCTACGTTGCTCATTTTTTGGATGCTCAATTACGTACCCTCCTGATCAACAAACAAAAACTGATCTCTCTATATAAAGAACAGAAGGAATGGACAGAATACTTATACATTTATAGTTGGTGTTTTTTATATATACAAATGTATATTTGTATAATACGCCTGTTAGTTTAATAAAATTAATTAATGAAAGGGGTGGAAAGAGATAAGTTTGCCTTTGAGTACGATATATTATTACAGGCTGTTGGTTATGTGGTCAAACGAATATTTTGGGACTCAACTTTTGTAAGTGTAGAAAGTTTCAAAGTTAATAAATCCACCGATCAGAGAGTTCAAATACAGAAGCAGACACAAAAGAAAATCAAAGTTGTTTAATGAAACAAATTAAATGCAGAATCTTATTAAGAAGGGAAAATGGGTGGCCGATTACATTATGAAATGATAAATATTTGGTATCGAATAGTGACACCTGAGAATAATAAATCTTCCTTTATTGTATTCAATTTTTTGACAGTTTTTGTTAGAGTTAAAAGCAATAAAAATCAATTGTTCCTAACACACAAAACTGAAAAAAAAAAAACCTTTAATCTTCATCTTCCTAACAAAAAAGGTTCAGTCTTCAACAGTTTTTAATAAGAATAATGGATGAGTTTTCAAAGTCCACCGCAATTAACAACATAAATCACCGTTTTTAGTAGTTTAATTATGGTCAGTACTATGTATAAAGCATCAATTTAATTGGTCAATAAATGATGGAGTTGGATTCTTACTTTATTTTTTCTTATTTCATTCTCTGATGACTGATATGGATAGTATAGCTTCATAGTTGGACTTTCCTAACATGTACAAATTAATGGATAGTGACTGATTAGCTAACTAATTGATTACTTCTAAGATTGATATAATTATATCCACCGTGAAATTAGGTTTAATTTCTGTAGAACTCTTACAAATACAATTTCAGAAAATTAAACTGAATAATACACGCAGCAAGATTGGATTGATATCGTGATGAATCTTGTGAGATTGAGCATCTGGTCCAAAATTAATTGAACATATTTTGGGGTTGGATATCGTGTCGGTCAGACAATATTCCTCATAGTAAGCATGTTTTGTTCCCTTGGTGATTAGCTACACACAATAAGAAGAAGAACTCAGGCATTGAATGGCTGTAGCTGCAAAGCCACCATTTCATAACTCCAATTCAAGAAGGTGGGGTTTCAGTTTCATCACTCGCCAAATCTTGAATTACTTTTATAAAATAAAAAATAAAAAAAGAATAAACGAAGACGCAAGTTACCTTTTTCTTTACTTAAACCGCAAGTGTTTCCTAAAGTATTTATATATATGACTGATTACTGTGTTGATCCACCTTGTTCAAGGTTTCAACTTCTTAATTAGATGATAAATTATGACCTGTCGAACTACTGTAATTCAATTAAATTATTATCTGCCGACATTACCTTTACTGACTTAGGTTTAATCGTTCATATCGTTTGTTTATATAGACAAGGATGAAAATCAAAATATTTGTATTAATTTAATGTTGCTGGCCGCTATACATAATCAACGTTGGACCTACAAGCAAATTTATATCAGTATTAATTTCTGCTTTTGCATGAAAGGGGGAACGGGGATGCTTTTCAGTTGATTAATATATATAGAGAAGATGACATTGTTTTATATGGAGTATCAATATAAGAAATTAAATATAGAGATCACATGTCAAAAATGGAATTGGAATATATGGATAAGTTTACCAAAATATAATTGTATAAATTATTAATTAATGGTTAAATTCAAATTTGTTTTACTGACCGAATCCTTTATTCTATGTTTCACTGCATTGACTTGAGGAGATTGAATTTATCAAATCATGTTGAAAAATTGGATGTGAATATATTATCAAATCTTGGTCCCAAGTCAATAAAATCTTTTACGTAAATTTATTGATAATTGATAGTATTTCAGACACGTTAAATAAATTTATATCAATAAGGGAGATTGTTGGATTAAACAGGGCTTAATTTGGTTCAACGTGTTGGACTTATGTTAAAAATATGAAGAAATATATTCATATTTTCTGTCTACTTTAATTATTATCCAAGGAAGAAATTACACATCCAAACCCAGAAAAATGAGATTCATGATGGACCAAGAATTTACAATTTTGGGCTTCCGTTTTCAGTTGGGCTTAAGGTTTTTTGTTGGGAGAATATTCTTCCTTTGACCAGTCAATGAGTTTTATTTAGGAAATAATTTAAGTTATCTTATTTTCTATTAAATCCTAACAAGTGAAGATCTAATCTCAAGATTTTCTTTAATTTTCTTAATACAAGCAGTCCAAAACTCCTTGTATTGCCTATTCACAAAACCACATTTAGTGGGTCATTGACATGTGATTGTTTAAGCCTTGAAATTAGATTTAAAACCTGGACCATGTTTAATTGGAAAGAAACCCTAATAAAATACCCAATTTCCAAACCCTTCTTGACTTGATCCAGTCTGGAACCTCTCAAAATCAAAACTTCAAAAATAAAATAAAAATATTTAAGAAAAGTAAAATAAAATCTGGGCTGAATTAAAGAAGATTAAATATAGATCTTTGCTCCCCTCTCATCAATTTCACTTCACTGTCAGTAAATGACTAAACAAACTAAAAATTTTGAATTCCCAACGCCAAGAGAATTATAAAACCATAAAAAAAAAACAGTCCCACAGTAACGTGTCGAATTTTGATTGGGTAAAAGGCAGAAAAAGAAAGGACCAGTCAAAGAAGAAGACCGGATAAGCCTAGGCATAGACGGACGCCCGAGGTGTCCAGTCAAAGCAAAAATAAAAACTGTCACGGTCAAATGCTTAGGCTGGCAACTTTACCTAAAAATTTTAATTAATTTATTAAAAAAACTTAACTTAACAGTGGGGGTCCACTCCACCTTGGTCTTTGAATTTTTTTTTTTTTTTTTTTAGTCTGAAAATATTCGAATGGTTAAATCGAGGAGGAGATTGTACGTATACTTTTAAGTGAAACGTGTGGATGGCTCGTACCCAGTTGTTGTTGTGTGCCCGTGGGGGTTTGGTTTTGATGTGAAATTACGTGCAGGCAACCTTTCTTTTATTTGAAAAGACCAAAGGGTCCTTTTTTATTTTACTTATTTATAAAGTAATATCTATTTTAATTTTAATTATATTACCTTTTATTATTTTTCGTGAAGTTTTTTCGTGCAAACAACTTCCCCAAAAGAAGAGAGCAGTAAGAGAAAGAAAGGTTTGCCTTTGCAGCAGGTCATGGCTTTTCATAATAATTTCATGTTTTTATGACATTTATATAAATATTTTTTTTTTCTCAAATTTTGAGCCCTGTTGTTAGATTAGATTAGAATTCAAAGATTGCATCATTCATTCAATCACTTTGTAGTACAACTACTACTACACTTTGTTTTCTGTTCATCCTTTGAGTGGTCAAGTTTCATTTCCACTATTTCTTCTGTTTGCTTTTAGAATCTTTATTGTGTTTTCTTGGTGAAGCTTCATCAACAAGTGAAAGAAGCCTGTTTACGTGTTTCTGATGCGTGTTATTATTATGGTAATCAGTCTTTTGACCACTGAAGGAAAGCAGATGAACATTAGATTTTTGTTCAATAAAGAGACTAGTTGTAACTTGTAGTAGTAGTTTTCTTGTTCTTTGTAATGTGTCTTGAGGGTTCCTATCACCAGCTTCATTTTGAGTTCTAAATTTCTTTTCTTTTCTGCTCTCCTCCTTTGAAAGTTTGGGTTTTTTTTCCTCTTAGAGGGCTGTTAAAGATGCCTATGTTTCAGCACCCCACAAAGAGGGATGGGGTTTTGAGTGGTGATGGGCAGGTCCTAGATTTGGACACTGCTGTAAAAGATGGGGTTTTGGGTGGTGTTGATGGTGCGGTTATTGGAGGTGGTGTTGCTCAGAAATTGGATCTGAAGAAGATGATTGAAGAGCTTGATTTGGCTGAAGTCCCTCCGGTGTTTATATGCCCAATCTCCCTTGAGCCAATGCAAGACCCTGTCACTCTTTCCACCGGCCAAACTTACGAGAGGTGCAACATTCTCAAATGGTTCAGTTTGGGGCGTTATACTTGCCCTACTACAATGCAAGAGCTTTGGGATGATTCTGTTACTCCTAATAGCACCCTTTACCAATTGATTCACACTTGGTTCTCTCAAAAGTATTTGCTCATGAAGAAGAGATCCGAGGATGTACAAGGAAGGGCTAGTGAGCTCGTGGAGACGTTGAAGAAAGTCAAGGGTCAAGCAAGAGTTCAAGCCTTGAAGGAGCTGCAACAAGTTGTGGCCACTCATTCCACCGCTAGAAAGACAGTGGTTGATGAAGGCGGGGTTGCTGTTATCTCCTCCTTGCTAGGTCCGTTTACCTCGCATGTTGTTGGTTCTGAGGTGATTGGCATTCTTGTGAATTTGACACTCGATTCTGAATCCAAAACCAACTTGATGCAGCCTGCCAAGATTTCCTTAATGTTTGATATGTTGAATGAGGGGTCTATTGAGACGAAGATTAACTGTACTCGGTTGATTGGGAAATTGATGGAGGTGAAGGAGTTTCGTCCGGAGGTTGTGTCAAGCCATAGTCTTTTGGTAGGGTTGATGAAGCTGGTGAAAAATAAGAGGCATAGCAGTGGAATTTTGCCTGGACTTAGCCTACTTAGGTCGATATGCTTTCATAAAGAAGTTAGGAGGTTGATTGTCAGCATTGCATCCGTTCCTCAACTGGTTGATTTGTTGCCTTCTCTGGGTCCTGAATGTTTGGAATTAGCGCTTTGTATCTTGGATGAACTCTCATGTGTACCAGAGGGAAGATTAGCTTTGAAGGATTGTGCAAACACAATACCAAATATGGTGAGGCTGCTGATGAGAGTTTCGGAGAGTTGTACTCAGTATGCATTGTCAATCTTATGGTCTGTATGCAAACTTGCTCATGAGGAATGTTCAACCATTGCCGTGGATGCTGGTCTAGCTGCAAAACTTCTTCTTGTTATTCAAAGTGGTTGCAATCCTGCCTTGAAACAAAGGTCTGCAGAGCTACTAAAGCTGTGTAGTCTAAACTATACAGATACCATTTTCATTTCCAAGTGCAAACTCACAAGGACAATCCAATGAGTGGGAATCATATGCTTGTTGTCTTATACACTATCCTTTTGATGCTAGGGCAAGGGAGTTAAGAGTCTGATGGCTTTGACATTGTTGTTGTCTCGGATCAGCTAAGAAGTGTAAATAGTGGTTGCTCTCCTGTATATTCTTAATCGCTTTAGTTCCAGGTATTGATTCTAAAAACATGAAGAAGCGTATTATCCTGTGGTGGATTGACATCAATTGATCATTAGCCGGTTCTAATTGTCAATGCGTTCTTAGATAAACATCAAGAAGTTCTGTAAAATGTTAGATTTTGGTGGATTTGTGTTGGGGTGGGTGGGGGGTATAGTTTTTAGATAAGAATACTTTGTATGGGGAGATAAATCTGTGCAAGCAGTTTGGAGCTTACTATTGCAATTATAAATCCAGGAATTGCTTTGTTCTCCCTATCTCTTAGTTTCCTGGGGGGCCTCCAATTTTCCTTTCTATTGTTGTGGGAGTGTAGCTTTTGAACCCCACAAATGTAGAGGCTGGAGTGCCCTTTGGCCTCAAATTGTCAGTTCAATGTACAAGGAATGAAATTAGCTACTTTATTATTATCTCATCTTGTCTTTCACTCTTCTTCAGATTCTGAATTGATAAAAGTAATGATTTTTCATTTTACTGGTTCATCTTGATATTCTTGTTTCAAAGATGGTAACTGTGGCGCATGGGAAAGAGAAAGCGATAAATTTTTGGTCTTTGCTTGGAAGATTTGCTAAACAATTACTAGAATGGTAAGACTGTCGACACTTGGAAGCATAGTGTACTTTTGTTTAACCCTTTGTGGGGATAAGTTAAGGACAAGACCTCTTGTTACCTCACCCTCAATCACTGTTTCACATGAAAAGATAGAAAAGAAAGATGAAGGGATTCACTCAACCCTCTTCTGCAATTATTATTACTATTTATATCAGAAAGTAACTCCAATTTGTGAGGGCAGCAATTGCAGAGCAACCAATGCCCCTGTAACAGGACCACGACCATGTGATAAACACTGTCTTATATGGATTCAACACAAACTTTTCATCAACCCAGACAACAAAATAGTACTAAGATAAATTTCAATTCAATTCAAATGTTGATAAAAATAGGATAAGGTTATGATATATTGGAGATTGTATGGTAGAATTTACCTTGACACAAACACAATATTAAATGCAATGGGTAGATTGTTTTTTACCAAGGGGGAATTATTGTTTTGTACTCAAATATTCATCAGAGGAAAGAAGAACTTTGAATATTGGTGGGGCTTCAAAGTCGCCCTACAGTAAAGACCAAACACTGGTTACACATTCATAGTTTTGGCTTCTACAGCACCTTTTGTAACCTATACAAATTTCTTCATTTTCAATAATATTAAATTTAACAGGGAGAAAGCAAAACAATAGATCCCTCCTTTGAGACCTTTCTTGTCCTTTAAAAGAGGCCCCTAGTATTGGGCATCTTTGAATAATAACAGTTTCCAACCCAGAAAAAATTTACCTTAAGATCTTTATTCTGAAACCGGACCTACTTCAACCGTCAGATTATATGAAAGACATTCATGTGATCTAACCATAGATTTGGCTTCAATACTTTTAAACCTTCCATTATAATGACGGAACATGTGCCTCATAAATATTTCTTTCTCCTTTTACCCTTTTAATGTCAATTGAATTCCGGTTTGTATGTGATAAAGACTTTCCTTCTTTCTCTCTTAAGAATTAAGATACAGCTTGCAATTTCAATTTCTTGGTGCTGGTTCCAATAAAAATGTTTAGCTAAACAGGGGAGCTCAAGAGCAGAGAAATGGGGTTTGGTCTATAATTATAGCCCAATTTAAGAAATATTCCAACGGCCAGTGAAAAATGATTTCATTTCAGTGCTGTCTGTTCTGGTGTAGTTTTCACCTTTGACTAATGAAAATTGATAGTGGCATTATTTGATCGTGAACCTTCGAGGAAAAGCAAAAGCTCCTCCTGTTTATGCTGCCTATTTTGGATGCTTTTGTACCAAATCATGAAAATTGAAATAGGAATCAGCCAGCCTTGAGGAAACCCATTTTTTTTTTTTTTAAATTATATGATGTTTAATTTCTGACTTTGAGGGCGATTCATGCAGTGGGAGGTAGGCCCATTTTGGTACAGTTTGTTTTTGTAGTGGAGCCCATTGAATGACCTTTCAGCCACCACTTTCTAATCTAATCTACTTAATAAATATTTATCTACTAAATAATTGGAGGATTATTGTCTAAACCTTACTTTACATTTCTTTTTATTTATTTATCTACTAAATACAAACGACAAATAATAAATTAAAAAAGATGTAAAGTTGTGATAGAATATGTTGTATTTTGGTTTATTATGTAGAGTGATGATCAATAATATTATTTTACTCAATTAATATCGGATCTGCCCATCTGGGTTCGGGTCCTTTGAGATGAAATGAGAAAATAATTCATCAAATTCAAGTTTATTTTAGTGAATTAATTAATTATTGAGAATCTGAACAGCAGGTCAAGTTAGTGTAAAATTACATATAGGAATCCAGTTTTTCAAGTATATGAAATGAAAGAATAATTCAAATAAAGAAGGTTTATTTTGAAGTATTTATTTAGTCAAACAAATCTTGCTAAAATCTAAGAATCATAAAAGCAAGACGAAAAAAAAAAAAAAAAAAAAAGGAAAGTGAGATAGTTATTAGTCTAAAATGGCCAGTTATTGGTTCACGATAATTTGGAGATGTCACGTGTTAATTAAAATCTTCGCTGATTAAGCAGTGACGTCAATAGTTCATAAAATTTATATAGAGTTTTTAATTTTTGGAAACAAGAAATATATGATGTTTAAACCTCAAATACTATGTTTTATTTCGTATTAAATTGTATGATTCATATGCTATGTAATGTAAATGAGAAATACAAGAAAGACTCTGCTAAATACATTATACAGCTTGGTTGCTCATTCCACCACCCAACAACGAGCACTAATAAGTGGAAATGGTATGCAGCTCAGTGGGATTCCAGCTTTTGAAGCTGTTAAATACTTTAACTAATTAATTAATCACTGCAACTCTATGAACAAAGAGGAAGAAGAAAGTATGAACAACACAGAAAGGACAAATGAAATTATTTTGGTATCAAAATCAGGAGATATTGGTAGTTAATAATTGGTTAGTTTGGTCAAACAAATCGCTGCTTGTGACATTTAGAGGGCCCATGAGTTGGATCTGTCGCTATTAAGAGGCGGCTGGTCTTCCCCATTCGATCAAATCCTTAATTTTTTTTTAATGGTGTTTCAGTCTCTAATATGTTCACTATTACACTAATGACTTTATAACAACACCAATTGATCAACTATTAAAGAAAATTAATATTTATTAATATTTAATCATAGGAGCGAGATGGTCAAAAATTCAGCACTTGACCTCGCTTTTGCAGATGTCACCTCTTCATCATCCATGGCGGCTGTTCATGAAAAAAAAAGCAAAATTTGAATTTCTGTTGCTTCTCCAAACGGTTGCCTCGTGCGGTTATTGGCTTTCCTCTTCTACCACCCATCACTATTTTATCTGTGTTCTATATAAAGCAGTCTTATCAGGACTAATGTCACATTACAACAAACCAAACTCATTGATCGGAAGTATTATTAAACACCATTAATATACAGGCGAAAGCTCTATTACCATGGACGATTATAATTATTCTACTTCATCTGCATACTTACAGCGGGACTCAAGAGATAAAGTAGAGGGCATGAAAGCACCAAACTCTTATCATTCATCACTCCACGCAGTGCGTAAGGCTCCATTAAAGCCATGGAAGAAACCAATAGCACCACAGCCACCAACAAGACCAAAAGTGTACAAAGTGGATCCTGTAAACTTCCGGGACCTGGTTCAAAAGCTGACTGGTGCATCCGAATGCCAGTCTCAACGTCTCAAAAGTGTGGCTCCACCTCCAGTGAATGTCGCGCCAATCTCATGTTTTAGTGGAGACAATGATGCAGATGCCCCCCTGCAGCAGCTTCCTTCGCCAGCGAATACGCCATTGTCTGCTCTTTACAAGGAGTTGATGTCCGAAATACCAGATTCGAAACCCAAACGGATTATGTTAGGATTCTTTTAGAATTATGATAGAATTTTGATTATTAGGTGAACCGATATTATCTAATTAGATAATTTTTTTTTAAATTATGTTATTATCTAATTAAATTATTTTTTTATATTATATTATTATCTAATTAGATTATGTTATTGTGATTATCTAATTAGATTATATTTTAAATTAAGATATTATCTTTTGAGCATTGAATAATTTGTAAAGCTATATAAAGCTTAAAACAATCAATGTTTGATAAAAAATAATCAATAAAGTTTTTTTCCTTCAACTCTTAATTCACATTCTCTTGGAAAACAGAAACAGTATCCTATCAGATTGTGGGATGGAATTGAATTCACTTGGATTGAGTTTGTCACCATCTTCTCATATCTGGTGTGCTTTCCCTCTTTTGAGTCCAGAAACTCTTTCCAGTTTGGAACAAAGTACACTTCTTTAGCTCTTTCAGAAATGTTGCATCTACTATTTTCATCTTTTGGTTTTGTTGGAAATAGTTGAACCTGATCATCAAGAACATCAAAGCAGTTATAGTTAATATTTGT
>WYDK02118170.1:2232458-2248071 GCA_009867345.2 Toxicodendron radicans
TTTTCATCTTTTGGTTTTGTTGGAAATAGTTGAACCTGATCATCAAGAACATCAAAGCAGTTATAGTTAATATTTGTCCAGGACAACCATAGGTTAAAATAACAGCTGTTCACTATTAATATCTGTAAAGGGATTAATTTCCAAACTTTGGCTTTCGATTGTTCCTTTTTCTGATATACATGTATAGTGTCCTGTAATGTTCAAAAGATAAAAAAATAAGTCACATTCTAACCTACTTCTTTAGTCCCTTATAGTCATGAATCATTGGAGAATTCCATTAAGAACTTTTTTCGGGGTATCTATTCTTTTCGTCCTCCCAAAGATGTACAAGAACAACAATGTTGGGGGAAAGCATACCGATATATTTTACTATGTCTATAGATAAGATAAAAGAATACTAAAATTTATCACCTTCGTCAACGCATGCATGTTAATATATTGACATTTCTATAATGGCATATTATCAGCTACCTTGAGGTTTCACAGAAAACCGTTCTCCCACCAATGTCCAACTGTTAGAAAAACCTTCCGATACCTGCCCTCAGGTTTCTCTATTCATCAACAACCTCCCTTGCAGATAGTTTTCTAATGGAAAAGTTGGACAAAATAATTAAACTGTCCATCTAGTCTATTTTAAATCACTGTTAATTGCAACCATTTTTTCTACAGTAACTGCCTAACGGTCTTAATTTGATCTTTTCACATTTATGCACCAAAGTGTACTCCAGTCCAGTGATTCAAGTTTCATGCAGTCATTCTCCATAGTCATGGTCCTGTTGCAATTGTAAAGGGCTTTCCAATTTTCGGGTCAAACCAAGACAGAAAGGTCAGTGAGAGATAGCAAAAATATGAATCTCCATTCAATACAACATTTTTAGAAGGCTAATAGGGCTAAGAGATAATGAATTCACCACTGACCAATCCTTAATTTCACTGTGGTGTGTTTCGTGGAACATAAAAAGGGTAAAGCTAAATCCTAACGTTTAATTTAGAGAGAGGGGGGAGTTTTAAAGCACTCTCTGCAAGAAAAGAAAAGAGTAAACAAGCAGAGACAGAGAGATGGGCGGGAAGATATGTGATAAGAGATAGTAAGAAGATGGATCCATTCACTACAACATTTTCAGAAGACTAACAGGGCTAACAGATAATCAATTCACCATTGCCATTGCAACGAGACGAACCAACAAAATCTGGAAACAAAATTCCAGAAAATCACAAAAAAAAAAAACCCAACATCACAACTTTATATTCCCAAACATTAGATTCCAGAAAAAGTATAAAAAAAAAAACCACATTCATCAAAACCAAATTCCTCACAAACATCACTTTAGAAATTCATCCAGTGCACCTTCTAACCACCTCATCCACCAACGTCACCAACTAGATGCAAAGCGCTACTAGTGCAAGAGTGATGGGTTTTGAGAGGTTGTGGCTAGTTATAAAGGTAGGGAGGTATGTCGTTATACTGGGGTTTTGTTGTATTGGGGGCTGCTTGGTTGAACGGGGATGAAGAGTGTCGCAGCCGCCGGGTAGTCGGACTTTACGACGATGGGAATATTGACTTCTTTAATTCCAAACTAGAAATGATTTTTTAATTGCATTTTCCCATATTTTCCTGCATTCTATCCACCCAATACTAATAGCACAGGCGCCAATCTTTAAATGGCAGGGGGAGATTATTGATCTCTGACATATATCACACTGCCAATTGCTTACAAATCACACCAAATTTTGATTAGCATTTTACATTTATATTTTGTTTAAGCCTGCGTGCTCCTGTTTGGGCGTATGTGCCTATTTTTGCTTTTGCTTAGGCGCCTGAGCGGCTGTGCCTTTTCTTGTTTCTCTTTGATGTTTGGTTTTAAGGTCGTTGGTGTTACTTTGTAAACTCATTTTTTGGAATGAAATCTTAACCTTCTCCAAAAAAAAATTACATTTATCAGCTCCAGGCACATTGATGTAATATTAACTAATTGATAACCAACTTAATGTCAACTAATTATCATATCAGGACTAAGCCCAGCTGGCCCAAGACGCTAATTTAATGTCAACTTTAACCAGAAGTGTTGCGGTGTCACAATATCTAATAGCATCACATAATTGACAAGGAGTAAGTTCAATAGCCAAGAATTCTATTAAATTTTAATATGAATAGAACCGGTTTCACTTTTAAGCAAAGCTCACAGAGGTCAAAACTTAACACTGCCTGGCCTTGAATCTCTTTAGTGAAAAGTCATAATTTGACAAAAAGAATATATATATATATAAACAAACAAAAATTGCTTGTTCAGACGGAGACATATTAGCAATTTAGCCTCGCTAAGTCTAAATCATGTTCAACTAGAAGCAGTCCTTTGAATATGATGTGAATCCATCTAATATTTTAGATAATTGAGCTGGATAATGGGTCTTATAGGGTTTAGGTAAAACTCTCCTTAGAAAACTGACTTGCTAAAGGAGAATGTTCAAACTCTTATAATCCACTTGTCCAACTATTTCCCTTTCAATGTAGGATTCCTAATATTTCCCTCCGCTTCAAGACCTAACGTCCACGTTGACCCACTCTAGACGGCTTCACTTTGGGTGACCTACTCTCCAAAGTCGCCCCAGGTAGCCCTTTCCACGTTGGCCCACTCTGGACGACTTCACTCTGGGTGGCCTACTCTCTAAGGTCGCCCCTTCTCAAGTAGTCCTTTCCACGTTGACCCACTCTGGACGACTTCACTCTGAGTGACCTATTCTCTTAGGTCGCCCCAAGTAGCCCTTTCCACATTGGCCCACTCTGGATGACTTCACTCTGGGTGGCCTACTCTCCAAGGTCGCCCCTTCCCAGTTAGCCCTTTCCACGTTAGCCCACTCTGGACAACTTTACTTTGAGTGACCTACTCTCTTAAGTCGCGTCTTCCCAAGTAGCCCTTTCCCAGATCACCCCTTCAAGACGACGGCTTCACTTTGAGTGGACTACTCCCCTCAGTCACCCCTTCTCAGGTAGCCTTTTCCGAGGTCACCCCTTCAGGACAACATCTTCACTCTGAGTGGACTAAAAGGAACAAATTACATAGTGGAAGTGGGAAAAAATATATCCTGTATGCAATAGATTTAATCTATTTTCTGGAGCACACGAAAATCTTCCACCATCTACAGGATTAATTAAATTAATTTTTTTTGAATTATTTGGCTAATTGGATGTAACATGACATGATCAAATACATAAATTCCAAAACCCCATATTTTGGAATGAATTAAGTTCACAGGGATTGTTCCCAAGCAATTTGAATACAATCTACACACGTTTAATCATTTAAAGTAGATTAAAAATAGACAAGATTTGAAGAATATAAAATATGATTCATCTATATATGTACAGAAAATGTTACATCGTAGTACAAGTCATATTACACATCCAGATAAGATTCAAACGGGTTAGATACGAAGTTTCGATATAAAAGAAGAGAATGAAAAATGCTAGGCAATTCAGATCAAAACCATAGCTTTTGTGTACCAGTAATTGACGATACATCAGGTTTGACTCTACCCCTATTGATCCCAGTAGTTCCTTAGCTGTGACATATGCAAGAGAAGCTCGTCTCTGCCCAAACCAGTGACACTACTGGTCATGATCCAAGGGGGATGCTGCGGGTAGTTTTCTCTTATCAGCTCCTGGAAACTCTTGATATTCTCATCAGGCCTTCTTCCTTTGGCCACCTTCATCTTGTCACATTTTGTGAAAACAAAAGTCATTGGTATCTGAACACAGCAGAAATGCAACAAATTAACATGAGCAAGTTTGGATTTGAGCTTGTGCCAACAAACTAGATATAAGAACGGTAGAATTATTGAGCTTAAGATTCAGGAGCAGCTTGCATTGTTACGTCCAAGCCAATTGGCACAGTCCAGGTCGATCTTCTGAGGTGGAACACTTGCATCAATGAGAAGAAGGACACCGACCAGAGTTTCTCTATTTAGAAAGTAGCCTTTTGTGAAGGAGAACCAATCCATTCGAGCAGCATCTGGTGCTTTAGCAAAACTACAGACAAAAGGAACCCACCAAGTATTAACTAAAGAACAAATATTTCATGGTCGCACAAGGTTTTGCATATATGAAGAGAAGCATTCAGCTTCTTAGATTGTTCCATGGTTTAACAAGGTACCAATATCATGCATTAATTTGTAATTAACTATAATAAAAGAAATTCTAGGAAAATGGTGAAATCATGAGAGGTCTTTGTGACCTTTCATTTGGCACTTATCCAGTCAAAGAAGTTAGATTAGACCAAAAATCCCTCTTTAGAAGTGATAGAAGTTTCAAGAACTTCTGTGCTGAGAATTACAGAGAGAAGTAGGCTGAAAAGGTTTCTACTGAAAATTGATTTGGATTGTACATCTGGGCTGGGTCATGGATTACTAAAGGCTCATAAATAGAAGCAAGGAACTAGCTTCTGCAAGCTATTCAGAGGAAACTACTTCGAAGCTTGGCTAGAGAAGTTCAACAATGATAATGGCAATTTCATTAGATTTTCTCAGTATGATGCTGCGTTTGTTAAAACCATCATTGATCCTCAGGACGTAAAGGTTGAAGATTGGAGACTTCTAGATGAAACTATAATCAATATTATTCAGGGTAGGGTGGGAGAAGGTCTGAAATCAGTATGACTAACAGGGGCAAAAAATTTTCAGACAGTTCAGTTCTTAACATGAGAGCAAGAGCTTGGAAAGTAGCACCAGTTATGCTGATTGCTTGGCTTGTGAGAGATAAGAGTGAAGCACTGATTTGTGCTAGAGTCAAAGGATCAGATCCATGGTGGAATTTTCAGAAAGCTCTTTCTAGATTTACATAATCTAAAATTTCCCTCAAACTTTCCCAAGTCGACAAGGCACTATTCTTCTGTAAGTCAGCAAAATGTGCAGAGGAAATGGGTAAAATAGGCGGAAGGATGTTGGAAAGAAAGATTTTTGTTAGGGTTCGAAGATGGAGACCAATAAGTAACATTGTACAGGGGTAAATTACTATCTAAGTGAGCATGGTTCGGCTTAGAGGGGCTTTCTTTTCACTCATGGAATGGAGAAGTCTTTGAGAAAATAAGTGCTATGCGTGGAGGATTTATCATGATAAATAGAAGAACTAAAAACTTCTCCTCCCTCCATGAAGCTCGAATACAGTCAATAAGGGAGATTTAGGCTTTATCCCAGCAAGGTTAGATGGTAACAAAAGAAATGAACTGGAAACTTCTCATTGGGGTTGGAATCTAAAAGTTTTTAGAAATCTAAATGCTAAAGTGTCATCGGCATGCTTAAATCTTATAGTTCCTACAAAGTGTCTCTATTAATGAAAAGAAGGAAGATTGTAGGGTATGGCTTCTGGATTGGTCTGGCAAGTTTTTTTTACAAAATCATTTTTTAGTAAATCTCTTCAAATCTTCAAGTTCCCCTCTTTTTGAGCCATCAAAAGTGATTTGGAAATCTGAAGTCGCAAACAAGGTAAGGGAGTTAACTTGTTATATAGCTCTTAATAAAGTTTATACAAATGATATCATCTGGAAGCAAAGACCTACTATTTCACTATCTTCAGATAGATGCATTTTGTGCAAAAACAACCATGTAAATGCAGACCATCTATTGTTGATTTGCCCTATTGCCTATAGTTTATGGAATTTCTTGGCAAAGAATTCAATCTTTCCATCGCAATTCTTCTTCATGTGTTACAGCTATTGTTGAGAGGCATGTAGCTTTAAGAGGTGGTAAGAAGGCTATTGTTTTGCTGATTGTGCTTCTAAGACAATTCTCCAGGCTATTCGGATGGAAATAAATAAAATATTTTTTGAAGATGTTATTTGAAAAGAAGTTTCCTTCAGTAGGATAAAGTAAAATTTTTACGGGCCTATGTCTCCCCAGAGTTACTTATTTCTTATTGATCATCATTGAGAAGCTTCAATGGTACGGTTGGATGGTTTATGTTCTTTTGATAGGGTCTCTAGAAGATTTAGTTTGATTTAATACTTGATTGACCTCTCTCAACTAGCTACACCTTGTTTTTGTGGTTAGCTTATTTGTTTGTTTTTATTAGTAATAAAAATCTTCTGGTTCCCTAGCAAAAACAAGAAAATTGAAAAGAGGCACTGGATACTCTCATTAACAAGACACCACAAAACCGCCTAACAAGACAAAAGCAAGTAAAGTAAAATGTTAAAAAACAATTAAAAAAACCCAGCGTACTAACGAATAAAGTGTAAAGAGCTTACCCATAACCAGGCAAATCAACAATATACCAACTTTTGTTCACCAAAAAATGATTTATTAGCTGAGTCTTCCCTGCAGAAACATAATTTGATTAAAACCAAAAATTAAATATAATAAACAATCTTAAAAAAGAATAAACAAAACAAACAAAAACCTGGTTTTTTCGATGTGAGAGCAATTTCTTTTTTGCGAACCAGAGCATTAATAAGCGAGGACTTTCCCACATTGGAGCGACCCACAATTGCAAACTCGGGTCGGTCATCTTTGGGGCAATCTTTGGCCCGACTACTGCTTTTTACAAACTCCACTTCCTTAATCTGGGAATGACCCGCATAAGGCCCCACCACGATATTCGACTCGGGCAAAATCATGTCTTCAGTCACCTCGTCCGGCTCGACACCAGGTGGCAGAAAGAGGACGGTGCGGACGAACCGGGCCGTGTCTGACATGGGTTGCGAGTGTTTTGCGGTTTTTGAAGCCGTGGCCACATAGGGCCTCGGGTTTGGAGCCGGATTCGGGTTTCGGATGGAAGGAGAGAAGTTGGCTTTGAAAGAGAGAGTAAATGGACATTGTTTAGGAGACGGAGATAGAGATGCAGATGATAAAAGAGTAAACAGACGATTTCGAACAAGCATTTTTTAGGGGTTTTAGGTTTTCCGTTTAAGGGGTTAAGGAGATTAAAGCAATCAAGACAATAACGGTGTCGTTTGAGAGACTTTTGTTTGTGAAAATCTTTTAATTGGTAAGAGGATTATTTTCATTAAAAAACAGTACTAAATTCTAATTAAATTTAATATTATTTAAATCTAAATCTAATAACGGTGTCGTTTGAGAGATTTTTGTATGTGAAAACTATATTTTTAAAATTTAATATTTAATAAAACTCTAACTAAATAAAAACTATCCAATCCAGACTGTCATTACTCATTTTGTTTTTTTAAGTTTATCAAAAGAGTAAAGAAAGTTGTAAAAACATTAGACATTATCCTATATCTACTTCCCTTCTTTTCTCGATTGTGACTCCAAGCCCAGAGCAAAACAGATTCGACACCGTTGCGCCACTTGGTTTCCTGCCTGCCGCCTAGTAATTGGAATTTGGAAGTTGAACTGAGGCAGTGGTGACATATCTCAGTTTCACTTAGAAGCAAAAATGTCATGGCTAGCTAGATCCATCGCCAACTCTCTCAAACTCGAAAACGACGACGAAGACGATCGCTTACCTAACACCAACACAAACGCCAGTGATCCGAATCCGGAAAATTCACCATCCGATCAAAATCAGAACCAATCAACGGCCGACACCCCACGCGGAGTCAAAGAGGACCTTACCGAACTCACCAAATCTTTCTCCCGCCAATTATGGGGCGTCGCCTCCTTCCTCGCTCCTCCTCCTCAACAACAACCCCAAATGTCCGATAAAAGCCAGACGTCCGATCAAAACCAGCCATCCGTTGAAAACCAGCTTTCCGATCAACTCTCAGATCCAGATGTTGCGGACGAGGATGTTATTGAGGGGATCAAAAGCGATTTCGCCGAGATTGGCGGCAAATTCAGGACCGGAATCTCGAAGCTGTCGAACAACATTAATGTTTCGGAGATCACGAAAATGGCGTCCAATTTTCTGCAGTTTGCATCTGAAATGGAACCGACTGAAGCCGTCGGTGTGACTGAAGAAGTATTGATGTTTGCTAGAAACATAGCGATGCATCCCGAGACTTGGCTTGATTTTCCAGTTCCTGATGATGAATATTTTGATGGTACCATTCCTTCTTAATTTAGTCACATGTACTGTTTGAAAATTGACATCTTAATATTATGGTGACTTGACAGGAATTAGCGACTTTAGATTCCTATTTTAGTTAAGAATTGATGAGAATGCTCACCTACCTACATGAATTCATTAATTTTAAGTGTATTATGGTTTATGATTTGTGCATTTCGCTTTGTGACTAAAAAAAATGGAACTGAGGATATGAGACACAAGTTAGTTGCTATGTACAGCATTATGATATTTGATTAGATGACGTTGGCTACTAATCTCTGAGAGCATGTTAATAACTTCTTTGATATTTCGTCATGATAACTTGACATTTCTATTTTTAACCACAACTATGCTGATTTGAGTTGGAAACTCCTCAACTTTTATTTCTATAATGGTTTGGATTGAAATAAAAATCTGTTCGTTTGGATTTTTTTCCACCTTTTTAAAAAAAAAAATCATGGAATTAAGCACAAATTTAATTGTTTTTTTTTATTGGATGGAATGAAGTAAGAATTTTGCAGCTTATTGCCCATCGTGAAGCTACATTGTACTTGTGAAGAACCTTATGAAATCTATTATATCAGATTCATATTTTTATGCATATTTGCCTTTGGATTGTTGATTGGGATTGCTATGAAGCACTCTGTTTTTTGTCGGTATTTATTTCTCAACTAAATGAATCAAATTAATGTCAAGCATTGTTATAATCAATTTGATTCTTCAGATTTTGACATGTCTGATGCCCAACAAGAGCATGCTTTGGCTGTTGAACGTCTTGCACCAAGTTTAGCTGCTCTCAGGATTGAACTTTGCCCTGGGCACATGAGTGAGGGTTGCTTCTGGAAGATATATTTTGTACTTCTGCACCCTAGACTAAATAAAGAAGATGCCGAGCTTTTGTCAACTCCCCAAGTAAGTTGACTTTTGTTCAAAAACAGTTTCATTTTCTGCAATTGCTTGATTCCTGTAGGACTCAATGATGCACAGCATGGTGAAGTGTTTTCTATTGATGCATAATACAGTGCTGTGTTTTCTGTCACATACTGAAGAAGACACTTTTGGAAAACTTTTTTTTAATCTCATTTATGAGGTGTTTTGTGGTGATTGGTTGCGACTATTGATTGAACCATCTTGGAATTATTTAAAAAAGACATGAAATACAGGAATGAATTTATGAGAGCTAATAATCTGTAGTCTGCTGATTAACCTACTTTTATGGTAGTGCTCCTGCTGCATTCAAACCTCTCTTCCCCACATTTACAAGCAAAGGGTGCTACTATAATGATTTATTTGCGTTTACCATTCTGTTACACAAAGAGATATATGTCTTTTTCCTTGACATGTTCTCTACTCTCTTTTCCTGTTTTGCTTAATAATCTTGTTTGCTCATCTGCCTTTCATTCTCTAAATACAAAAACTTTTTTCTTATTTCAAGAAACTTAGATCGATTCTTATGATTACATGTAGCAATAAGAACCCTTATTGATTAATGACCAAAGCAAACAGATTTTGACATATCTTAGTAGATAGGGGGCCTGTGATTTCTTGTTTTCTACTTTCTTGAATGGTTGATGCTGAAGATCATTTGTAATCTTCATTTATACTTTGGTTAAATTTTGACATGCAGGTTGTATGGTTAATAGGAAAATGAGGAATGTGAGTGAAAAGTAGAGAGATTTTATAGAAAATTTTGGGCATCTTATGATGTAAAGAAAATAGTTCTTCTAATAATGATTGGAACACCTTACATGTGAGAACAACTTTCTTATATACAATTTGGAGCGAAAAATAAGAAAATAATAGACCCCCTCTCAGTTACTTGTGCTATCACACTTTTCGTGCTTATTTTATTGATACAACATTCTACATTCTCCTTCACGTGAAAATCTGTTGATGCAGGAACTTTTTTCAATCGCATCCTTATTTTCTCATCATGGAACTGTCCTTTCTTTCAGTTTTTACTTGTGGGTTTGAACTTTTTTTGCTATTGCACCTGCTTAGGCCTTTTCTTTTACTAAAATCTTGCTTCTACATCCCATCCTTCTAGTCCTTGTCTTTAGGTAACGAAGAAAAGTGATTTAAAGTGGTTTTAGGGTTGGGAATGCCAACTATTTTGATTTGAGATCCAATGTAAAATAATTGCATAAATATAAAATAATAGGGACTAAAACAAAATAGATAAAATATAATAAACTCAGATAAAATAGATGAAGAATAGAAGAGGCTAAGATCTATTCTTTTCTCATTCAATTGTCTCTTATTTCAGTACAAAAATCTGCAAACGGTGAGAGGGGTTTATATAGGATTTCCAATTGCCCACTCAACCAATCAATTTTTGCTATAAAGTGGCTTGGTGTCATGGTTATAGCAAACTAGACAAAATGCTGCCACCTTGTGCCATGTGTCTAAAGATGGCATGATGGACCACCTTATATACAATACTTCCCCCTGGATCTCCACCAAATAAAATTTACCAATACATTCATGTTACCTATCATGCCACTTGTAGACATATGGCACAAGGTAACAACATTTTGTTTAGTTTGCAACATGTGGGACACCAAGCCAATTTGTGGCAAAATTTGATTGGTTAAGTGAGCAGCTGGAAACCGTTGCATCATAGAGTGCTTTCACATAGGGCCTTCAAGCCAAAATAATTTGTGATTCTTACATAAAATCACTTTTAAATGCTTTTGTTTCCTACTTAAAGATAATGATTAGAGGGATGAGCATGATTTTGAGTTTAAAAGAATAAGCCTAATAATAACAAGAATAGGAAGCGCAAAGCCCATTAAGTATGAAAATAAAACAAAAAAGAAGTTTCACGGTAAACAAATAAGGATGCATATGGAGGAGGTTCCTATATCACTAGAAGCGCAGTTGTTGACAAATGTCATGTCAGCAAAAAGTGTAATAGTATAAGTGATTGGGAAGGGCAAACGTTGACATTTCATTTTTTACCTTCAAAATCGCATGCATATAAGAAAGTTATACTAAAGTGTTATGCATTTAATCGTTGATAGAATTACTTTCTCTCTCTCTGAAAAGATCTCCTCCCATGGTTGTTTGAATTCCCTCACTTTCCTATTTAACTTAACAACCTGCAAATAATTATTTAACTAAATAAATTGATGAATATTACTGATGATTTTTGCCATTAAGGGTTTTGTGCAGAAGTGATTTTAAACTATTAGTTAACTAAACAACAATGTTGGGAACTAAATCATCTCATCCATTTGACAGAGTGACTTTATAAAACACATTGGTAGTGGATTGCAAAAGTTCCTTTTCAAATTTTGCTCATTAAAATAATATGGCAAATATATCTTATGAAAACCAGAGATGGCTGTGAAGCTAATTCTCTACTTGTTCTAATTAGACCTTGTATTTTAGCAGTTTCTTATAGATGGCTGTGCTTGCAGATTGTGGAAGCTAGAGCAATGTTAGCACATGAGTTAAAGAACAGAGCTGTGGCAAAGCCAGAATCAGTTCACTCTTTAACTGGCTCTTCTGATTCAAATAAAATTGCTGGAAGTGATGCTTATTTAAGTGAAACTGCTGCAGCAGCAACTGGCTCAAAATCTGAATCAGTGTCACTTAAGACATCTGTCTTTGATGCAGCCCCTTCCGTAGCAACAGCTGAATTTGACACAGAGAAGCACCCAGTTCAAACTACTGAGATGCAGGTTATTGACAAGTCCGTTGTCAAGGAAGAGCCTGTGGACACCAAACATCAACATGCAGTATCTAGTTCCTCTGCTGGAGTTTCAGATGAGAAGTTTGAGGATGATGGTGATGATTGGTTGAAAGAGGAAAGCTCAGAAGTTGTTGGTGTGAGTGGTTCCACAATGCATCTTGGAAATGATGAGGACGTATCCTTCAGTGATCTTGAGGAGGAAGATGAAGATGTGCCTGCAAGTTATAAGAAAGCAACATCTGGCTCCGATTCTTCAACAAAAGATTCACGAGATTGGGTTCAGCTAGGCAGAAGCTCTGCTGATTCAGCTAAGGATATTAATTCTGTTGGTGATAAACCTGCTGGATCTCAGAAGGTAAGTGCTCGCAATCCCGAGAGCAAGGAATCCAATGACTGGCTTGATGTTGATGACATTGATGAGATGTGATATGCTATAAGAGCCTTTGGGATTGTATGTATTATGCATTCTTATTGCTAACTTCTTGTGAATAGATTGCATATTTGGTTTCTTGATTTGAAATTAGGATGTGGGTGCTGTATGTTTGTAAATAAATCCCTATTGGAATTGGACAATAATGTGCACCTGAATTGTAATCGTTAATTAAGCACGATGATATGACAGTATGCCATGTTCATTTAGGGAACGGCCATCTGGACACTCCTAGAAATAAAGGAACATATATAGATGGGGTTAGAAGCTGGAATATTCTCAATAAACTATTAAAATTACTGCTTGAGATAAACTGCATTGTTATAAAGAGCGTGTCAAAATAATATGATGCATGTACACTGTAAACTGCAGTTACCTTGAGAATTTCCGCTGGCAAATGTTTGGTTTTCATCATATATATTATGCTTGAAAGAAGTTAATTCTTATTTTCATCATATACATTGATGTTGGAATTTATCTTTCCAGGCTAGCCAATAAATGGATTATTATTTTATGATGTGAATTAGAAAGCAAACTTTGAAGTAATTAATAGAGATAAATTGTGTCTCTTCAAGGATATTTTTTACTTTTAGCTGATTCATTCCAGGAAAGTTTGTAACGGAAATGACTGACCCTAAGACTAAGATAAGGAAGATGGAGCAGATTTAACCTTAGTGATTTCACCAACTCAAACATGACATCTTTTTATTAGTTAAGACGAATTTACCTGAGATGCACCCACACCAAGTAAATTAAAGAAGAGCAGTACTTAGAAAATTAATACGTGACCTACTTAAATTCATGAAAGGATATACCGTTGATTCTTTTTCTTTTTCTTTTCTTTTTTCGGTTCAAAAAACAGAAAGAAAGAAGATAATGTGAATTACGAAGTTGAATTGTGGTGAGAGCATCAGGTATTTCATCTTTGAATTTGTTCAAATCATCATTAAACCATTGATATAACGGGAATGGGTAATGGTTTGTCTCAGGAGTACTACGTATTTATAAATCTGATTAGAAAAATATTAAGGATTATGCAGAAATCTTGAGACTTATGCACAGGGTAGACGAGGAAACTTGAAATCAATACAGGAAGATCTTAATTCTTCCTCTTTTTAACTATTTGACGTATAATCCAATGATTTGATTATGTGCAGAGCGGTACCGAGAAGAGCATATTATGTAGATCTATTCATTACAACGAATACTAACTAGATAGGACGATTAAACTAAGCTTTACATACAAACTAATCTAGACTTAGGAACTCTTCATGGTCTAATGGGGCCGAAGCTGCTTGAAATACGCTCAAGGTGAGACCACAACAAGCTTCCTAGGGAGAGTCTTGACCCATTCTCTAACTTACTGTTGCCACCGGCTCTGTTGAGATCTGAAAAAGAAGCCTTTGAACTCCAACTAGAGGATTTATTCACCACCAATACAGATTCCCCTATCTCTTGTGTCACTAATTCAATTGTATGTGCGTCTACCTCATGCCCTGAAGCATCCGTAACATAGAAAGAACCAGTTGCTCTATCTCCATTTGTGCCTATCTCAGACCTCGATACTGACAGACCATTCTCGCGAAACACCCGAGTGATGTCTGAGAGCAATCCAATTCGGTTCTTTGTGCCAATGTCCAGCCTCAAACCCTGCATAAAGTACTTATCATATCAGCCAGTAGCCACAAAGCCATACTGTTGTGATGTCAAAAACTTAAATTGAGCATAAGCAACAGGTGATATAATGTCGACTTACATGCGAAACTCTCCGTTCGACTGCAGCTACCAAGCATTGTGTTAGTTTTTTCCTCTCGCTTTCTTTATCCAAAGTGCAGCCATCCTTGTGCCTTATAAAATACTCCTATATACGTAACAGAATATCAAAATCAAGTCCATGTTAAAATATTTGTGTAAATGACTAGAAAGACAAGTACCTGATCAGCGAAGGAGCCCTTTGAGCTAACAGCGGCATGGAACACTACATACTGGAGGTCAGTTAAAGCACATAAAGTATCAAACAACAACTTCGGCCTATCTAAACTTCTCACATTAACTACTGAGTATCCTTTCTCCTTGCAACCTTCTATAAATACATGCGTCCGAATACACCCTTTCCAGTGTCCAACACCGTTCTCGCATCCCTGACACTGCTCGTAATCCTTGTCAGCATACATCAGCTGGTGAAGCCGCCTTTCGGTGTGGGTCCGGCCAGCGACCGGGGTGGTTAACCTAGCACTTCTCTTCTCCCCTTCCCTATGATGGGCAGCAACTACAATCTCTAGCTGCTCTTCCACATGGGCCAGCCTATTTGGGTCTGTGATTGGGCCACTGTCTAATCCATCCTCTATGTAGAGTATGCATGCTGATCTGGTGTTGTGGGTCCATGCCACGGCAGCAGGGACGTGACACCCTAACTCATGAAGCACTGCTGATATTTCGGACATTAGACCCGGTCGGTCCGTCCCAGTCACCTCTAAGGCTGTGTTTTCAGCTGAAACGTGCCGTGGCCTCACGTCTCTTTTGAGACGGGTTTGTACTTCCTTTGCAATCCCTCCTCTTCTATTAGTACATAGCGCCTGTTAGTAGTTGATTTTACATCAATCATTCACATGAATTCATCCTTAAACATGAAAAAGATCTAATGTCCTAGAAATGTCCAAAGGATTGAGTTGGGCCCCAATGCCCAATAGTCAATTTTGGCCCACTTATTTGGTATGTAAGATGGGTATTACTAGAGATGGGCATGGGGTAGGTTGGATACGGGTGCATGATCCCTCGCACCCATCCCCTTATACCAACCCCCATACTTGACCCGTACCTAAAAACAGGTTTGACAAAGAACCCCGCACCCGTCCTATAAGGGAAGGAGACCCCACACTCGTCCCGCCTTCCTAAACGGGGTTTTATCGAAAAAATTAATAAAAAAATGTAATAACAAATGTATTACTATGTCATATTTAATTAGATATGGTTATTCAAATTAAATATGGATTAGGTTGGTAAAATAACTTTTCAATTATTCATATTTTTTTTTTATAAGGTAAACAATTTAACAAGAGTAGTAATTACAAAAATATGAACTAATTTTAACATATGTATAAAATTCAATGAACAATTTCAAATAAATATACTTTTACATTAAAAAACTTAATTAAAATTATAGTATTATTAATTTATTATATTTTATAGAGGATACGGGATAATTGTAGATCTAATACTATCCCTACACGCACCCTATATCAGATGATAGATTTTTTGTTTTAGACCTGTGTTCATACCACATCCAATTTTGATAAATAAAACCCACCCCGAATGAGGTGGGATGAGACGGGCCCAGCAGATACAGGTCCAACGCCCACCCCTAGGTATTAAATATTACTTATTTAGATGTGTATCCAACAGAATCTAACCAAATTGTACAAGTAGTTGAGAGTTGGGCAGTAGTGTTAATAAAATATAAATAGATGAGACTGAGAAAGAGAGAGAA
>WYDK02118170.1:2265501-2278631 GCA_009867345.2 Toxicodendron radicans
CCGTGTAAGAAGGAATAATGACGATTATATTAATCAACAATAATGAACATGGAAAAGAACATTTCTTATACATTTTTTGGTACGGATCAAGTGGGTGTTCCTGCTGCTTGCAGCATTATATATATATATATATATATAAATTATACATGTCTCAACATAAATAATCTTCCTTCCAAAAATTTTGAATTCATTAATAGAATCCTGTTACTTCTTTGTGGTTTCCGATTTCTCCCCATGACCATGAGAGATCTATATTTTGTCGTACCTGCTACAATAGCATTAAGCCAAACTGCTGCATTTGGGATGTTTGCAAAATTCACAAAAATGGTACACCATCAAAGGTTGATTGCAATAATCTCAATGGGATTGTAATTTCTTGCCGGTCATGATCTTGAGTAATTTTATTTAATTAACCTCCAAAATATTATCATTTCAAGTAATGTTAAATTTTCTTTGGCATTATTATATCATTCACAGTATTAATTAATCATTCACAGAGTAGTCTATTTAAGATTATACATCATTTGACGATAAGAAAACTTTCGTAAAAGCTAGCTATAGCTAGCTGCAGAAAACATTGGCCGCAGGCGTGGGGATTTATTGAAAGTTAATAAATCCATGGCAGCCCCATGTTGAAAAAGTGAGAGCTTCTGCTTAAAGGAAAATATAGTCGCTATCTCTATCATAACAAAGGGCAGTTGATAGCTTCTATTTAGGATGATAGGTTCCCCCCAAGTGTTGAAATTTTAGGTTGGGGATTTTCATTTGCACCACAAAAATATCATAAAAAGCATGCAATGAACTTAATTACAACATGTTATGCGTTGGAAAGTGGGTAAAATGATATTTTGAATTTAAAACAAGTAATCGTAATGATTTTGCTGAATTAAATTCGGTATATGGAAAATGGCGATGTTCTTGATAAGATTAAATTAATTAACTTAATTGTAACGCAGTTCCAAAAACCTAAATTTTTGACTAATGTATTAATAGAAATTAATGGAGTTTGAAGTTTATGTATGCTTCGTTAATATCACCAAACTCGTACGGCATCTAATATTTAAAGGTCGCCGGCAGGAAGGGTGGGGAGATAGGCAAAAAGAAGAATGGACATAATAAAAACCATATTAATTATTAATTAATTTAATGGGCGTTACATATATTTCATAAAGACCAAAAACTCACTGGCGTAGTAGTTCTAAAGATCAAAATCGATTGACAGTATAAAAAGGAAGTAAGAACGAAAACTTCAGTCTCAAAAAACAAACCATGAAATATTTATAGAGAGATCACTAAGTATATAACTAATAATCTCACAAACTTGTAATTAAACATCCCTTCACCAGATCGAAAGAAATCACATGGACAAGCTTTTAAAAGTTTACTGCAAATATAATCAGATCTGCAAATATATGTTTCTCTTTCTTTTTTCCTTAGTTTATTTAAACACCTAAGCAAAAAGAATATATAAGCAAGAAACAAAAGAAGACCAAGGGATTTGCATAAACTATATAAAACCAATCCAATAATAATAATATCGATTAATTAAAACGGGAAGAACAAGCGACATCATCTTTCATAATATAAAACATGAAAATTAAAGTTCTCATGCACATAAATAAATAGAAAATACTCAGATTCTCCACCTGATATGCTAGAATGATGAATGGCGCTTATTGTAATACTGCTCTTCTTTCTTCTTCCTTGAAATCTCAACAAGTTCAAATTTAAGAAGGATTCAACGAAAAGGTACTGTATATGAGAAATCTAAGACTAAAATTGTAAGTACAGGACTATAACTACAATTGCCTGGCTCCATCCTGTCTGCCTCGTTTCTACTCAGTGAAGGAAAATGTTGTAGAGTGAGAGTGGGAGAGAGAGAGTTACGTTACATTGTAATATTCTTCTTCTTCTTCTTCTTCACCATAGCTTATATTTTTTTTAAACACCCAGATTGACCTTCGATTTACAAGGGAATTTGATGAGCGTCGAGGGCAGTTTCGCCATAGCATCTTAGAACAAAATGGGTGGTTGAGAGAGATGAGAAGTGCTTGTCCTCTTGGGCACAATCCCACCAAGAATTCCTTCTCTCTAAAAGTTATATTAAAAATCTCTCTCATCATGCATTGAGAGAGAGAGAGAGAGAGAGAGAGAGAGAGAGGACAGAAAGAAGAGCAAAGAGAGAGATGGGATTATAAAGAGAAGGACCCATCTATGTAGGGAAGAGGAAGAGACACTAAGCATGTTGTGCATGCGGCTTATTTTGGCAATAAACTGTACATTTTGGCTGTAGGTGGCCGGTGAAAAGCCCTTTTCAACTTACCCTTTGGTTCGTTTTCTGCCAAGAACCAAATATTTCTCTTTCATGGTCCCCTTCATTCAACCATATATTTTTTTTACAAGGGTCATAAATCACTCTATATTTTTTGCTAACAATACAAAGATTCATCAACTTTTGCTATAATTTATGGCCATCTTTTTTGTCATTTAAATCGTCCTAAGGATTTTGAAAATAATTGTTTGGTGTGATAATAGATTGTGTTGTTCTTTCTTTCATAAATATGGAACCCATTGCCTAAAATTACTATGTATTTAGCCAACCACCAAATCATTAATCACATTTTAGAAAGTACACCTATATTTTGTGATAAATTACTTTAGAAACTTTGAGAGCATTTTTTAATAGTTTCTTCTGGAATTATATATCTTTTGTTAATAAACACACTTTGGTTCTATAGCTAAAACAGCTTTCGATTCATTAATTATTTTTTTAATACTTAAAATTTCGAAAACATATAAAAATTGCAATAGACAAGCTAGTCTTAGCACGGAAAATCAACTCCGTATATAAATTTTATATTTGGCTAATGGATGTATACGGAGTATATATAATTGATTCACCGAAAGAAAATCAATTTATTTTTTACACAAGCCAACAAACCACACCCAATTAAAAAATCTGTAGGTAGATTTCAGAGTTTGAAGAGTTCAGCGTTTGCAACCTTCACAATAATATTTTATCTTAGGTTACAATATCGTTTCCTTAACATGGGTATCTATAAAAATCTCTGTTGAAGAAAATGATGTTACGAAATGAGCATTATCCTTAAATTCATATTGTATATGAGTGGGCTATAAATTGATAAAGACATAGATACTTACATTAAGATTTGCCCATGTAATATATGAATTAATAGATACGAATCATACAGGCAAATGCATCACTAATTCAATTTATTAATTATAATTTGTTTGATGTACAAACATTGAATCAATGAGACAGCCACCCTCTTTGACAATGAAGGATTGGGTGGTGTTGTGCCTTAAACGTCAATGTTCTTTACATTCAAAGAAACCCATCAAAACCTTCTCCAAATTATCACCAAAAGCGACTTCACCTTTTCTAGAAGCTTAAAGCCTTTGTGCTTATTAGGAGTTGGAAGGGAGAGGCCGACAATATATTTTGCTTTCCATGTCAACTTCCTAATGCAAATGCACTTCCATCGGCAACTATTCTTTTACGAATTTACGGTGGAGTTCCACTCAAGTAATAGGGCTGTCGATATTTGGAATTAATCTCTGAAACTAAGATAAAAGTTATTTTATTATCTTAATGAGAATGTTGGTGTCGTTCTTCCAATTTTATAGTTCCAAAAAAGAAGAATTTGTTCAGTCCTAATAGTTTTAAATTTTTCATAAGCGTGAGTATGTATTATGGGATATTTAATTAATGATATGGCAAAGAAAAGATTATTAATTTAGTATTATTATACATATTAATCCGTATTAATGATGTTTTAATAAAAATATAGTTAACAAATCAACATATATATAGATTGTAATATATACGAAACATTTGCAAGATTATCAAATTGATATTTATTTAAAAAAGAGTACTATATAGGGCAATGTTACTCTTTAATTTATCAACGACATCTCTACAAACATGCTTTTGCATTTATCGACCACCTTCATCAATTTAGGTTTCTCTAAATAATATGTTCTTATTATAGAAAATTTTATCGTATATAGCATGATAGGATACAAAGCAAGATATTTTAGTTGCTTTTTTTGAGAATAACTAAACATGAATCATCTTATTTTCTGAAAACCTATTTATTATAACTCTGTTTCTATTGTTAGATGATAGCAGAAAATACATAAGGCCAAATTATTGTAAATAAATATTTTTTTTATTAAACCTTGTATTCACTCAACGCAATTCCGAAGATTTAAAAAATATTTTAAATATATTTATATTTAATTTTAACTCAGTGATTGCTAAACTGTTAAACTATATTAAATTGATAACCAAAAAGTTGTATTTTAACGGGACTGTTTGGTTCAGAGAATTTTTTATTACCAAAAGATAGGATTATCAGTGAGATAGACAATCTTGATGATTAATGAGTATAAATTATTATTGTGTTTGGTTCGTGTGAGATGTATAAATAATTAACGTATTTGGTTGGCAATAATTATAAAATATTTAGATATTGTTTCACTAAAATGCCCTTAACAAGATTAGTGAGATAATAATAATAATAATAATAAGAGTTAAATGAGGGGCATTTATGTCCGAATAATTAATTGATGAGGTCAAATAAGTCATTTTATAAGTTTGGTTTATTTGTTATTTGTTGATAATATGGGGCATTTGTGTCCAAAAAAAATTATTAAGTGAGGGTAAAATTGGAACAAAAATACAATTACCAGGTAATCTTAAAATATCACCATTTGAATCGATAATCAGATTACTCCCTATATAACTGTTGCATATTACTTCGTCATAAAATATTACTGTAATCTTTTATTATTTTCGCACCCAAACGTGATAATAACCAAATTAAAAGATAAATTATCAAAATAATATATTTAGGGCTATAACCAAACGGCCCGTAAATATAAATTAAATTAACCTAACCCATACATCTCCTTATTGTTGCAAAATGTTGTTAGGGTAAGTACTAAGTACCGCAACTTGTGACCTACAAATGAAGACAAGGAATAGTTGTGGGCATCGGCTAGGCTTATATTTGTCGGCTATCGGTAGCAAAGCCCAATTTCTGGTTTATGAAAGTACAATACAGATCAAGATAAGGAGACTTTGCCTACATTTATTGGGCTTACCATGCATACAAACATTGAGCAGTGGCCCATATTTGTTCATGTTATTGCCTTAACTAAAAGGAAAAACTTTTCAATAATACAAGTATTTTTTAATTTTCTATTTTAAAAAAAAAATAATAGGGTTTTTTGTATTAATCTAATTTTTTATTATTTAATTTTTAATTTAGAATTTCTTTATCAAAAAACACCAGTGTTAAAAGTAACATAAAAAACTAACAGCAGGGGGTCAAGATTATAGTTTCTGAAAAAAAAAGTGAGGTTAACTGTTAGTTTTTGATGTTTCAGGGGTGAATGATTAACCCTTTTTTGAATATCTATTTTATTCTACTTATTTTTTTATTTAAAAAATGAGTTGTTTACAAAATTCAGGTAAAATAGTAAAGTAAAAAATACAAATTATGTTTGGTCCCCATTTTTTTTTGGGCCGGGGGGAGGTGTCGTCGTTTATAGAGTTCTAGCCTTATAGATTTTGGATTTTCTAAAGGTGTAAATGCATTCATTGTTAATAAATCTAAAATTTTAGGACTTTTACTCTTTTGCCCTTTATTATGTTAAAACCAGAGGTGGTGGTGGTGGGCCGGCCCGGCACGACACGACACAGCCCACTAGCATTCATGTCGTGCCTGGACCTTAAAAGTCGGTCTGTAGGCCTGCATGACACAACACGAAATATATATATAATAACAAATTAAAAAAGCACTGCATGGCAAGCCCTATAGCACAGGGCATGACACGATACGATATATAGTAGGTCTTGTCATGAGCTTTCAAATTTCATGAGTCGGCACTACGACAGGGCACAAATTGTAACCGGCCTTGGCACGACATGACCCATAACATGACTGACTATAAAAATTTAGACACGACATGACCCACCGTCACCTCTAGTTAAAACTAATAAAAAAAAAGACATAAACGATAAGGGGTTGAGAGTAATTATCAATACCATGAGTTCTTATAGATAAAGGCAAAATTATGGATCTTAAAAATAATCCCATAATAAATGGGTCGAGTTCGAGTTGGAACCTATGACACAAATAATTGAATAGATCAATTTCAAGTTAAGACTTATTTAACACGATACCATTAAGACAGGCATGTCAAACTGTTTTGACATGCACACTGACAAGACAATGTTGATAGGAATTAAAATATTACTAAAAAATTCTCCAAAGTAACGGGAAAGAGGATTGAACTATGTCACTGAAAAACTTACTAAGATAAAGATGAGCTCTCAAGAACGTAGAAGAGGTAAAATAGTTTATTGGTGAGATCTAGTATGACTTGTATATGAACGGTAATTAGAGTCTTCGACTCTCTTAGAGTTCTCTTATATGAGATCTGTTAACGGGTAAATTTACATCGTCAATCAATTGATGAACTAACTAATTGTTAATGAATGAGTTAATCGAGTTTTATTGATGAGAGCGTGAATTTAATCTAAAAATACGCTAGGTTGTTGAGACGAGTGAGATCACTACGAGGAAATAAAAAAAAATAACAACCTGAATTTTTAAGTAGTTTAGAAGTTTAATAGCATATCTTACTTCCATTGATATTGTATTGAGAATAATGTTACAATTTCTGATCGCAAGCGATGTAACAAAAAATATAACAATACTAACAATGCATCTAGATATTGATTTTACTTTCTAGAGAGAGAGTTTTCAGATTGTCGACCCCCCTCCATAAGGATAGATAACTCATATTTATAAGGATTAGGAGGCGGTCACTATAGATCTCATTTGATGCGTAAATCTTATCAGTTTGCCAGGTGTTATAGTGACAAATCTTCTAAGAACTTTCATCCAAAGTCAGGTGACAGTAATTTATGATAATGTCGTTGGGACAAGTATAACAATTTGATAGGTTACATGACGTCATCACTGTTCACATAACTTTAAATACAATTTTACCTATAACATGATCCTTAGAGAAGAGGATCAAATTAGTCTTTGCCAACATCTTGATCCACTATCTCCTTTCAATTCTTTGAGCTAAATATGACAAAATGAAGAAAAATCCATGAATCAATCTCATGGTCTCCACCCCGTAAGGAACTACGAGATTATCCCAAAAACACTTTTAATATTCAAGGGTCATAGACAGACCATAAAACTCTACTCAATAAGTGAACTGCATTAGCTGACCTCCCTCAGGTTGGGCACTTAAATCAAACTTCGAGGATGAAGCTGTCATTTCCCTCATTTTTATATTTTTATTTTTTAAAGTCCCATAGCCTACCCATAATTGAAACGAGGGAAGTGAAGTGGGACCGGTGGAGGATAAGATCAGTTTCCACGCATCCCAATTCAATCAACGGTGCTGTGCTCTCATCCCACGTCACGATTTTTATACTCAATCTCAGCCTTTAATCAATTTCTTATAAATTCACATAAGTTTCCAGCTTCTCAGCCTTCTGATCCCAGCGAAAATACATAACTGTACTACAAGTTTCTGAAAAACTTTGAACACGAAACCATGCAGCCCACTTCACAAGTCAATCAACGAATTGCAAGACTCGCAGCTCATCTTAATCCTCCTAATCTCCAGGTTAATTATTACCTATGAACTGTTTCTCTATTTCTTGATTTTGTTTTCTCTAGTGGTGATGTTGACATTTATTTTGAATATCGATGATTAGACGGAGGAGACTTCCGGTTTGATGAGGGAGGATTGCAGGGCAAAAGGTGGGTCCCCAGGATTCAAAGTGGCGATATTAGGTGCAGCTGGAGGAATTGGACAACCTCTTGCTATGTTAATGAAGATGAATCCGTTGGTTTCAGTTCTTCATCTTTATGATGTGGTCAACGCTCCCGGCGTTACTGCTGATATTAGCCACATGGACACTGGCGCCGTTGTATGTAATTTCTCCTCGATTTTTTTTTATAATTATTTTTAATGATTTTAATCAGTAAGAAATAGTTTTGACATTGCCAGCTGATAAGTTGTAGATTTTTATGGTTAGGTTCAGAATTGATTTGTGATTGTTGAAAATTGAATGCTTAAATATCAAATTATGTTTGATTTCTAGGTACGCGGATTTTTGGGGCAACAACAATTGGAGGATGCCCTTACGGGAATGGACCTTGTGATCATTCCAGCTGGTGTTCCTAGGAAACCTGGAATGACTAGGGATGATTTGTTCAACATTAATGCCGGAATTGTTAAGACACTTTGTGAAGGAATCGCAAAATGCTGCCCAAAAGCTATTGTCAACTTGATTAGTAATCCTGTTAATTCCACAGTTCCAATTGCGGCCGAGGTTTTCAAGAAAGCTGGCACTTATGATCCAAACCGACTTTTGGGAGTCACAATGCTTGATGTTGTTAGAGCCAATACTTTTGTGGTATGCCCTGCAACCCGATCATGCCATCGATTTATATTTCTTATGCTATTTAACTGCCAAGCTTCAAATACATCATTTATGATTTTGCTTTGTTTTAAAGTCATTTGTTAATGTTTAATCAATTTTTAAATTCATTTGTTAATGTTTAATCAATTTCAGTTATGATTATTTAAGAGAATATGATATTCCAGTTGGGAGAAGCAAATGCATATTGTTCATTTTCTACTAGAACAATTTTGTGTAACCAATTTTTAAGCAATAATATTTCTTGTGGCAAGTAAAGGTTTAAATGCTTCTACACTGAATCAAGATGTACGGTGGTGTCTGAAATCTTAAGCTATACATTTTCAAGTTGTGGTCCATGTTGCTTGAATAACCTAAGTCAAGCCATCAAATGGTTTATGGCTTAAGATTGCACAAATCTCAACCCTCTAATTTGCAGAATACATCCTGTAGGTTTTTAAAGTTGATGAAAGATAGGTGCTTGGATGGGTTTCCTGAATTATTCTTTTATGCTTTGCTATCATCCATTTTAGATTCCGGTGGTATTAACTTTTAACTTTTTATTAAATCCTCTTGGGTTTGCTGCAGGCCGAAGTCTTGGGCCTTGATCCTAGGGAAGTTGATGTTCCAGTTGTTGGGGGTCATGCAGGGGCTACTATTTTACCCCTTCTGTCTCAGGTCTAAGAAGGAGTTTTCAATTTTTGAATTATGTGAATTCTTGTGTGTAAATTCCTTTGATTGTTATGTTTCAACTTTCAGTATTGTTTTCTTATTTTCTTTGTGTATCCATTGTTGTTTTGCTATAAACAGGTTAGACCACCATGCTCTTTCACCCCTAAAGAAATTGACTACTTGACAGACCGTATTCAGAATGGTGGAACAGAAGTTGTTGAGGTACAATGATGAAATTTCTTTTCTTTTTTTCTCTTTTTTTCTTTTAATATATATTGTTAAACTGAAAATATGGTGGAGACATATTTGAAATTATCTATCTTGGACTGCCAATAATGCTCATATTTGGTTCTTCCTGTTGGTTTACTATTTGTGATGATTCAGAGCTTAACTGACTTGTGAATTTTTGACCTAACTGATGTCAATATGACATAAGATCCTATGATGGATTTTACTGATGCCGGCTTGCCTGACTTATTACTCTAATTCTTCTTCTTTTACCATATGATTCTGCTTGCATGTGCGAACTGTATTGGGATTAATAGAGGTCACATAACACAGCATCACCGCACTCCTTTCGGAGTAAATCTGTTATTTCTCCTATCTTCAGCTTTGGGTGATGTAGGCAATTTGTTAAGTAGTTGCAGGATCATTTTTTGCCAGAATTAAGTAGACTTCTTGGCAGATGTGAGGTCTTCAAACCCAATTTAAGGCTTTGAAGACTGGTATATTGCTTTAAACCAAACTGTCACGGACATTCTCTAAACTCTAACGACTATTAGATAGCAGAATTTGGAGAATCTTTGAAACTATAAAGGTTTAAATATTAGGTTTAATCAATCCATAAACCCCTAAAAAGGAAAACCCATATGAGAAATATGTAGATTGCAAGTTCCTTTGTGTTTGCTTTTAATGTTTGCTAGACTCATACTAAACTCTGTGTAGCTAATCTATACAAAATAAACCTGTAAATAAAATGTCTGGAGTTATGGGACTGTAAAGTGCACTAGGTAGGAGTTATGGGACTGTAAAGTGCACTAGGTAGAATTCACTAGAAACGTGTATGGTTGTTAAGATTACTGTAGCCTTCTACGGTTCTACCTTTGCGAAACTTGCATACTTCAAAGCAGGTCAAGGGATAGGCAAGTGAGGCAATTATCTTAGGCAGTTAGGCCTCCCCTTGAATTTAGGCCCTTGTTTACTAACATTGATTGGAATGTTTATTTTTTCCACTCAGGTTTCTCTTAGTTAAAACCCTATTTAATAAGGTGTCTTCCCTTGAATTAAGGCCCCCATTTTCAAATATTCAACTGAATTGTATTATTTCCTTTAAGGTCTCTATTAGTTAAGACCCTACTTATTTATTTATTTTGTACTTTCTAAAATTATAATTATTTGCCTTCATAGAAAATTTTCAAATTTAGAAACAAATGTTGGTTAACTTTGTTTTCTAAGCTTTTCTCTCTCCAAGATTCAAACTAAAAGTTGATTTGTTTTCTTCAATTAAAATTTTCATTTGTCTATTCTCTCGGTACAAAATTTATAATTAGATAAAAGGAATGGTTTCATTGAAGATCTGGAGAAACCAAAACATGAACTCAAACAAATAATATATATCCAAACATTATTATTATGCTATAGTTACATTAACATCAAATTTAAATTCTTTTTCCTTTTTCCTTTTTCCAATTTTGAAGACTTAAATGTGTTTGTGTGTAATTATATACTACCAAAAAATATGAATTACTTACTAATATTTAAAAAAAATTATCATATATGAAAAGACCTAATTTAGAATTTTGCCTAAGACCTAAAATTTCTTTAAGCCGACTTTGCATTTAGCTTATACAACTGTGAACAGTGATTTCAATGCAATTCTGAAAAGTTGGTAGAGACTGATTAAAAAGATTTCGTAGCTTTTATGATTTGCTGAGACTAGCTGCATCATCTGATCCAGTGCAAGACAGAATTATGAAGGATGAAGGACATAAATCCGTTGCCCCAGTTATCATGAATTTTCAATAAGTAGCAATCTGTTTTCCTGCATTGAGCAGTTTTACCATCTATAATGAAACCATAAATTTGTCAATGAATTGCACTTTAGATCTTATAAATTTTTTGATTTTATATTAGCCATTTTGATGGTCTTTTTTGCCTTTTTAATGGAAGATAATCTTTGTTGAGATACTACTTCTTTGTCAATTTCAAAGAGGATAATGACAGATTTGTTTTTTTTTTCCCTTTATGGCACGCTCCATGAATTGTTGCTCAACCTATAAATAGTCATATAATATATGTTCACATCACTGTCATTTGGACTTCAGTTGATACTTCTTTACCAAATTCTTTCCGATTTGGTGTTGTTCTTTACCCATTTTATTATTTGTATGTTAAAATTGTAATTGAGTAACTACAAATGATGTTGCAGGCAAAAGCAGGAACTGGTTCTGCCACACTATCGATGGTTAGTAGTTTAAGCATAATTACTATTCACAACATTTTCACCTTTTGCTTTTAATTATATATGTTCTTCCCTTGCTATGTTTGGGCTATCAAGTGGTTAGCACATAATGTGACCAGAAGAAATGTGGATAAAAATTACAGGCATATGCTGCTGTCAAATTTGCTGATGCAAGTCTGCGGGGCTTGAGAGGGGATGCCAATATTGTTGAATGTGCATATGTGGCTTCTCAGGTTTTAAATGAATCCTTTTTGCGGCGAACATGTCTTAATATTTTTCCTCTCTACATCTTATTGCCTCATGAAATTATGGTGCTTACCTATAACCATACTCTTTTCCTTTTATAGGTGACTGAACTGCCTTTCTTTGCATCAAAAGTTCGGCTTGGCCGTTTTGGAGTTGAGGAAATTTATCCACTTGGCCCCTTGAATGAGTATGAGAGGTCTGTAACAATTTACATCTGAGTTTGTTTTTGTTTTATTTATTTTATTCTGCTGCAAGTTTGAAAGACTTTGTTGCAAACTGTAAACAGGGCTGGCTTGGAAAAGGCGACGAAAGAGTTGGCAGGAAGTATTCAGAAAGGTGTTACCTTCATCAGGAAATGAGGTGCCAAATACACGGTAGGATGATATTCGAGCTCTTAATGTTTGTTACATATATTTGAAGATTAGTTTCCCAGAATAAGTGGTGATGGAAATGATTTATAAAGTGGCACTCACAATCTCAAAAAAGTTTATTGTTCTAAGGTGAGATTGGGTCTGGTGATATTCATGTAATAAATCCATAAAAAAACAAAAAAAATGTAAATTAGGAATTGCTTCTGGTTTCATTGTTTTAATATGTTCAACATTCTGAGCAACTTGTTACGTACTATTTCACCCACCAAACCAACCCAGGTATCCTTTGTTTACGTTTAGACATCACAGCGTGAAAAATATCTCAAGATTCGGTCGTGGAAACTGGAAAGCATATTAAGTGGCGGAGAGCCAATTGGAAACACAAGGGGTCAATTGACCCCACTTTAAATAAAAAAATAAATAAATCTTTTAGTTATTACAAAAATATTTCCAATTATGTTAATACCTGAAATACCCTTATGTTTGTAAGGAATTTCAAAATTCCCTTTTACTCATTTCTACCTTTTATTCATCACTTATTAACACACAAAATAAAGCAAAACCTAATTTTTTCTTCCTCTTTTCTCTCAAATTTGAACATCAAAGAAAAAAAATTTATCTCATCTTTTGGAAGCATTTGAAGTGAAATTAGATATATTTTCTTCAAATCTTCAAAGTATGATGTTAAAATTTAGTTATTAAAGTGTAAAAAAATTATTGTTTTATTCTGTCACTTCTACTCGTGGCCATGAAATTGGAAGGGAAGAAATACTTCTAGCACATTGCACTAGTGCACAACACTTCAATACTTGATATGGAGTTTTTACTTTGATGAAGCTTTTAATATTTTTGTCCTTAAATAAGAGAAATTGAAATTGAAACTTGGGACCATGTGAAT
>WYDK02118170.1:2278731-2298610 GCA_009867345.2 Toxicodendron radicans
AAAGTAATTTCAAAAGATTAATACTAAGGGTATGTGAATGAAATATATAATCTTACGTACCTTTTTAAGCATTTCAAATGCGGGCATTACAGGCATAATTGAAAGCAATTAATTCAACCAAATAAAATAAGCACATATATAAAAACACATCATCTCATTCAGTCATTCTCATATGATAAGCAAATATTTTTTAGATAAAGAATCATACCTAGCCAGCCTCAATCATCCTTAGCTCTCTTCGAATATTGTAAAATCTATCTTTATCAAAGGCTTGGTGAAAATATTAGCCAATTAGTGATTAGTATCAACAAATTCAAACATAATATCACCCTTGCTAGCATGATCACGTAGGAAATGATATCTAATGTCTATATGTTTTGTCCTAGAATGATGTCCAAGATTTTTGGAAAAATTGATGGCACTTGTGTTATCACAATGAATAAGTATGTTATGCATTTTAAAACCAAAATCTTCAAGTTGTTGTTTCATCCAAAGAAGGTGTGCACAACAATTAGCTTCTGATACATATTCAGCTTCCGTGGTAGAAGTAGCAATTGAATTTTGTTTCTTTGAAAACCATGATACTAACATGCTTCCTAAGAATTAACATGTTCCACTAGTGTTTTTTCTATCTATCCTACAACCTCCAAAATCAGCATCTGAATATGCTATAAGATTAAAATAAAATCCTTTAAGATACCATAGACCAATATTTAGAGTTCCTTTCAAGTACCTAAGAATTATTTTTACTACATTCAAGTGTGATTCTTTAGAACTAGATTGAAAACGTGAACACATGCATACATTAAACAAGATATCAGGCTTAGATGTAGTTAAGTATAAAAGTGTACCTATCATGCTTTTATATAGTTTTGTATCAACAGTTTTACCTCCCTCATTAGCTTTTAATTTGAGTGAAGTGCTTTTGGGAGTTGGTTGATCTTTTGTCTCATTCATCTTAAAGCGCTTAAGGAGATCATGAATGTACTTGGATTGATTCAACAAGATCCCATCCTTTTGTTGCTTGAATTGTAATCCGAGAAAGTAATTTAATTCTCCCATCATGTTCATCTAAACTTCACCCTGCACCATCTTAGAAAACTATTCGCAAAGATTTTCATTAGTAGCACCAAAGATGATGTCATCAACATAAATTTGAATTACCAAAATGTTTTGCTCATGTCTTTTAGTAAACAAGGTAGTATTCATCTTTCCTTTCAAAAAACCATTTTGAACAAGGAAACTAGTCAATCTATCATACCAAGCTCTAGACGCTTGTTTTAAACCATAAAGAGCTTTTAAGAGTTTGAAAACATGTTCGGGAAAATTGGGGTTTTCAAATCCATGTGGTTTTTTTTACATAAACCTTTTCTTGAATAAAACTATTCAAAAATGCATTTTTCACATCCATTTGAAAAAGTTTGAAATTTAAATGGCATGTATAAGCAAGTAACATTCTAATAGCTTATAATCTAGCAACAGGGGCATAGGTTTCATCGAATTCAATACCTTCCCCTTGAGAGTAGCCTTGGGCAACTAACCTTTATTTTTTTTTTTACCACAACACTTTTTTCATCCATCTGGTTCCAGAATACCCATTTGGTGCCAATGATTGGATGATTTCGGTCTTGGTAAAAGTTCCCATACGTTGCTTCTCTCAAATTGATTTAGCTCCTCTTGCATTGCATAAACCGAACTTTCGTCTTTTATTGCTTCATGCACTTTCTTGGGTTCTATTTGAGACAAAGATGCTATGAAGTGGCATGTATTCCTCATTGATCCTCTTGTCTTTACTCCTTGAGTAGGATCACCAATGATTTGTGCATCTTTCGCTTCTCCTCTTACTCTTGGAAAATATATTTCTCTTAATGGTTCTTGAGGTTCCATGAATGTGTCATCTTCATTATTTCCCTTATCTTGATGTTCTTCTTCCTTGTTGTTAGTTGATAGTGATGTTTCATCGTTCATCTCTAGTTCTTTCATCAACTCATCAATCTTATCTTCGGTTATATTTTCTGCATGTTTAGAAGAAGATTCATCAAATAACACATGTATAGATTCTTTAATTAAGAGGGTTCTTTTGTTGAAGACGTTATACGCTTTCGAATGAGAAGAATAACCAAGGAAAATTGCTCCATCCGATTTGGCATCGAATTTCCAAGGTTGTCCTTTCCATTATTAAACACAAAAGATTTGCAACCAAATGGATGAAAATATGCAATATTTGGCTTTTTTAGTTGAATAACTCATAGGGAATTTTCTTGAGTATTGGCCTAATCATAGCCCTATTAATAATATAGCATGAGGTGTTGACAGCTTCGGCCCAAAACATATCTAGGCAAATTATGCTCATACAACATGGTTCTAGCCATTTCTACGAAAACTCTATTTCTCCTTTCAACAACTCCATTTTTTTAAGAGTCTTAGGTGCAGAAAAGTTATGCTTAATGTCATGCTCATTGCAATATGATTCAAAATCCCTATCTTCAATTTTTTTCTCTATGATCACTTTTAATGCATGTAATTGCATAACCTACTTGGTTTTGCAATTTCCTAATCAATGACAAGAATGATTTGAATGCATCATTTTTGTGTGCAAGAAATAACACCAACGTAAAGCGTGAAAAATCATCCACAGTCACAAAATAATAATGTTTACCTCCTAGACTAGTTGTCCTTGTGGAACCATAAAAATCCACATTCAACAATTGTAAAGGTCTAGAGGTTGAAACAATGTTTTTGGGTTTAAAACACAATTTGGTTTGTTTGCCTTTAGCACATGCATCACAAATATGGTCTCTTTTGAAAACATGCTTTAGCAACCCATTTACCAAATTTCTTTTTGAAAGTCTTGCAATGATATCCATGCTTGCATGTCCTAACCTTCTATGCCATTACCAACTATCTTCATATTTTGTGGACAAAAGACAAAGATCTTTAGATGCAATGTAACCTAGATCAACAAGATACAAATTTGAATGTCTATAGCCTATGAATTCAGTGCTATTTGTGCAAGAATCAACAACTTCACGACACATGAATTGAAAAACAACTTTAAAACCTTTGTCACTCAATTGACTAGTGCTCAACAAATTATGCTGCAATACATAAACAAGTAACACATCATTTATAGCTAGAGACTTGTTACCAATATAGTCAATGCCAATGACTTTTCCTTTGAGTTGTCTTTGAAATTGACATTTACTCCACTTTTCAGCTTCAATGTGGTGAACAAGCTCGTCTCCCATCATATGCCTTGAACATCTGTTATAAAGAAACCATTTATTTGCTCCAAATCTCTTCGCTTCAAGACATACCTACACAACAAAAACATTTATGTACTTTTTGGTACCCAAATAGTTTTAAGCATTCCTTTAGGAATCCAAACCCTTTTTACCACAAATAGTTTGCCTTTTCTAATATGACATGTGGGTGTGCTATGATCTATGTAATTGCAATAACCACATCTTTTATGAAGTTCTTTTGATTTAATGAAAGGTTCATGTTATTTGTTAAAAGGTTTTTCATTTGAAAACTTGTTACAACCCAAACCTTCTTTATTAAAAACACATCTTTGTGAAGCAAGCATTTCTTAAAGTCTTTTGCTTCCTAAAGAAAAATTTCCCAAATTTTCTTTTGAGCTTTCAAGCTCATCTCTCAACTCAAAAATTTATCTTTTGTAAAATTTCATAAAGAATTTTAGATCATTAACCTTTCTTTCTAAAACAATTTTTTCACATGACACACAATCAAACTCTTCTTTTAGGTTCTCATGTTCATTCACAAAGTTTTCATGCTCAATTTTTAAAGTACAAGATTGATTTTTCAAAGCACAATTTCTTGAGAAACCTTTTTCATATTCTTTCATTAATGACTAAAATGCATTTTGTAATTCATCAAAGAATATAGTTCGAAGTCATTTACCTCAAATTCAGAGTCTCTTTCCGAATCATCTTCCTTGGCCATGAGACAAAGTTTGACTTGCTCCTCATTCGACTTATACTCATCGCTTGAGTCATCACTTTCACTGCAAGTAGCTGCAAAAACCTTTTTCTTGTAGAACTTATCCTTCTTGTCCTTTTTCTTTCATTTGGCTTGAGAAAAATCTTGAAGAATGTCGCCAGGTTTTTTAAATTCATGGCAAATGATGTCCAATTTGCCCTTTTCTTCTTTATTTCTTGGTTTGAACCTTTGGAAATTTCTTCCTTTGAATCTTATGTTCCTTCCAGGAAACTTATTGAATTTTCTTTCCAAAAGGTTGATTTCATCTTCTTCCATAAAGGAATAACCATCCTCTTTTTCATTTATCATTTTGAAGGTAATCTCTTCTCATCTTCCTTTGGCTTTCTCTTCATCTCAAAAGTTAACAAGCTACCAATGAGCTCGTCCATTTTCATTTTGGTGAGATCTTCTGATTTTTCAATCACAATCACCTTCATTGTCCAACTCTTTGATAATGAACAGAAGATTTCTTTACAAGCTCAAAAGTTTCAAAACGCTTTCCAAAGCCTTTAAGGTCATTTATCAAGTTAGAAAATCTTTTGTACATGCGGTGATTCTTTGTCCTGTTTTCATTTCAAATAGCTCATAATCCTGAAAGAGCATCTCTATCTTTGATTCTCTTACTTGACTTATCCTTTCATGAGTTGTTTGAAGAATTTCCCACGTATCTTTATCTGTTTCACATGCTGAAACTCTTCAAAACTCTATAGAAACGAGAGAGCAAAACAAAATGTTAAGAGCTTTATCATTTAAACTTAATTTCTTTTTATCATCGGTCGTATAATCATCTTCCGCTTTGGGAAGACTCGTTCTAGAGTCCATAAGAACGAAGATCCCTTTCTCTACTATTTTCCAAAATTTGTAATCTATAGATCTAATGTGGAGTCTTATTCTAATCTTTCATTGTGTGTAGTTAGTACCATAAAACAATGGGGGTCTAGTAGTGCAACGACCCTCACCAAAGAGAGATACAAATGTATTTTCCATATCTAGATCGATAAACTCTTAAAACTATTAGGTTTTCTACACAAGAGCCTAAGCTTTGATACCAATTGTGAAACCCTTAATATGACAATTACTCTTATAAGGGGGTGAATAGAAGTTAATCTAAATAAATGCAGAATTAAAACTTTGAATCAACACCCAGCCAATAAGTCATAAATGAACACAAGTGTAATCAATAAATGTGCACAAAGGTGAGTGATAAGAGAGCACAAGTGTAAATAATAAATGAACACAATGGTGAGCAATAAATGTGAGAGTGATAATGATGTGCAAGTGATATATATTCAAAGATAATAAATGAGTTAAGAGAAGAGAAAATGCTTAGAGATTTATAGTGGTTCAGAGCTCTATCCACAAACCTCCTACATCCACTTCTTCAAGGCAACCTCCTTGAAGTTTCACTAGAATTGGATTTCGCCCTTTACACTAGTTTGACTAGATTTCGGCTCTAGTTTTATAGGATTTCGCCACTCAAATTATAATTAATTGCTTGAGAAATATTGCCTCTTTGATCTAGGCGTATACAACCAATTATGGACAAATGAACTCTCAAGGATTTTCAATATTGGTACAAATGAGAGTAAGAATTTTTATTTAAGCTCAAGGGTTTTTCTTTGAGTAGAATATGATTTGATTGTGTTCTTCTTTCTATTTCTTTTGTAATAAATCACCCTATTTATTGTCATTATCTCCCTTGATTCAAAAAGAGTCATTGACGCATTTAATGCTCATCAGAAAAAGCTCCACACCTAATGGTGCGGTTGTGCCATCATCACGAACGATCGTTCATAGCATAATGGATACTTTTTCTCAACATTAGGGTTTTCGGAATGGTCACGCCACCACGCGTATGATCATTCCAACATCAAGCACGGTCATTCCACCACGTGGAATGGTCATACCGATTGGCTCATCAAAATTCATGAACATTACAGAGAGTCACACGACTACCTGGAACGATGATGTTCTTCAAAGGAACAATCTTGAACTACGCACGATCATGCGAGATGTTCGTTCCGAGTTTTCTACTTGATCTCCACAAAAACTCTTCAAAACTTTGTCAAAAGCGTGAAGTCATTTGGATTTGAATATCTTTGACTTTTGACTTGGTTGGAATGATCGTGTTGTTTTGGTCGTGCCAGAGATGATAGAATGAATCATTTTGGGCAAGAGCACTCACGATCACCTGTAACGATGTCGCTCCAGTCTACACAAGCATTTGGGTTAAGTATGAAGCTTGGAACAGTTGTGTTGTCTCATTGTACAGTCGTACCATTTGGAAAACCTGCATTTTGTTTTGGTGATGACATTTGTCATACCTTTGCATAGAGTTAGATATTCAACCAATTTTTTTTATTAGGTTTGGCACATCAAAACACATGAGGGCTCAACAAGTGATAATCTACAACTTAAAAAAAAAACAACCTTAAAAATAAAATTCAAATGGTACATTCATTATTTTTCCTAGGTTTTTTGGGAAACAACAGACTACACTCCACCAGTTATCATCAGGTCAAAATAAAGTCATTAAGTAAAAAAAAAAAAAAAAAAAGTATCACACCTGAATATACTCACATTACTTAATCCATTGTCAGTTCAAATTTAAGAAAAAAATATATATAAATTGAATCTCCGTACTTTTAAAGAAAAACCTCGTGCACTAAGTACCAGAATTCATGTGCTCATTTAGAAATTTCAACAACAGAGAGTTCAACTTAAAACTGCATTGTTCATACAAATTACTGGACAATTGAAGGCTTTTAGAGAAGGAAAGAAAAAATATAAAATAAAGCACAGTCACATACTACTTTCTTTTCCTAACCTGATTAGTTATCACTTATTAGAATCAAAATGGTACAATAAAAACTTATAAACTAATTCTCAAACCCCGATGACTTAGAAAACTAGAAGTAACAATATCATAAAATTCAGTCCAACATTAGTATATTTTTTCAATTCATGTAAACAAAACTACAAAAGAACTAAAATAGAGACCTTAGAGGAGCTAGATTTTCCACCATATGACCTTAACAACCGAATCAATGGGAATAAATTAAACCATTAATTCATAAAAAAAGAAAAGGTGAAAAATTGATCCAATTCTCAAACAAATACACAACTAAGTTGAATTAGCAACATAACGATCAATTAATAAACTGATTATAAACTAAGTTCATCAATCATTCAAGACTAAAAAGAAAACCCTAAAGTTGACTAGTCTTTAAAGAACAATGAATAGACAAATAAAAGAACACGACACATATCATATTCACAGTTAAAATATTTAAAGAACAATGAAGCTCTTTTGAACAACCTAAACAAATGCAGTATTGATCAAGTTCCAAACAACATAACAACTAACATGTAGTTCAACAATCTCTAAGCAAAATCAAAGCTAAATTAACAATATATTTATTTCACTATAGGCATGTCTAAACACTAATGATACACAAAATTATGAAACACTAAGAATCCACAATAACAAAAACTAAATCAACAAAACAACATATGTTCATCTACTCAGTGGTCAGTACACATTAAACACTATTTCTCTTCGAATACAGAAGCCAAGAAAATTACCTTGACTTAGATCTTCGCTTCAGTGTCCACTTTTGATCTCCACCACTTACAAATCCTACGAACCAAACACATACCCATTTAGTGGTGCATTGTAATATAAAGAACCAAGAAAAAAAAAAACAAGTGTTTCTCAGTTACTTTCCCTTGGTACCCTACAAACATACACACAACTATGGCAACCAACAAACCATCAACTTTCTATACTCATTTTTTCTTCACAAAAAAATGTTGATGAATATTACCTACTCCGTTATCCCTAGGGTTTTTGTTGTTCAATCGTCATCGACGATTATCTACCGTCAACGTACCAGTAAGCAACCCTATGTCGTCGATGTTCCTTCAGCCTAGTCCACTATTACCGCTATCCTAGGTTTATTTTTCTCACTCGTTGTCGATGGTTTGTCCAACGCTATTTGCCGTCAACAACCTTCCCCCTTCCCCCTTCCCCTCTTCGAATTGTTCCTTCTACCTTAGACCACGAACGTCACTTCCCTATTTTTTCCTTCACTTGTCGTCGTTGGTTTATCCAACGTCAAGTTGTTGTTAATAGTCTACACTTTTCCATTGTCATCGGCATTCGTTCAGTCGTTCTCCACCATTGTCGCTTCCTAACAATTTTCTCCCTCACTTGTCGTCTATTGTTTCCATTTAGGATTCGTTGTCGTTCACTGAAACTCACTCCGCCATTGTCACTACTTTTAATTGGTCCTCACTGTCGTCTATTTTCATGTTACTTGTCGTCATCGATTGTTTCCCACTTGCTCAAACTGCTTCAAAGACACAGAATGAAGAGGCAACAAACAAAAAGCCAAACGCCTTTTTGTTTACTCTTTTTTTCTGCCAAAGTCAACTATAGTGGACACGTGTCGAGCTACTAAGTGAATCTTCCAAGAGAGGTTTCGTTTCATTAACCAAGAAAGATATTTAAATTTTGAACATTTGGCAGCTGAAGATAAAATTACGTCATTGTTCTTTAGTAGACGAAAATCCCTAACAGAACATGACGGAAAGTGGCAGTTTGTCGTTTCCAAACTTTTCAGATACCAAATTGTCTTTACGACAAACTATGGGTGGGTACATGTCATTCGACCTTATTTTGTTAAATCTTAAATTTTTATGTTTTAAATTGGGAGAATGACAATTTCCCACCCAAAGTCAGGCATAAGTAAGTTTTCTCATCAGGAACGTTTCAAAAAAACAATTTCCCACCCACCGTTAAGATCCATTAGTGAAATTCGTTAACTGACATGGTATAGTCACTATAATGATGAAAATATCCTTTACTATTGGCCACTGTTATCGGCGACACAACTGATGTTTTTAGGTAGATCGTTGGACAATCTATCCAACATCACAAATGGGGAAGCCACTGGTGATAGCTATTCCCCGAAAAAAAGCTGGAGATTATTTTGTGAAATACTTTTCTACGTCATTTTTTGACGAAACAGCTTCACCAAGCAACTTCTAGTTTACGTTGTTGGATAGATCGATGGCCGATCTATCCAACCACACCGGCGGTGTGGCTAGACTCACCGCCGACACTGAACCCAGATCTTGCCGACGACGGTTGTCGAGAAACGCCGATCTATCCAACAACACCGGCGGTGTGGTTGGACTCACCGCCGACACTGAACCTAGATCTTGCCGACGACGGTTGTCGAGAAACGGTTTCACCAAGAGACTCATTGTTTACACCGTTGGATAGATCGCCAGTCGTTCTATCCAAAGGCACCGACAATGTGGTTGGACTCACCGCCGGAGACTGAACCCAGATCTTATCGACGATGGTTGGCCGACTTACACATCGACTAGTTTTTATTCTTCACGGATTTAAAAAAAATGTTGAATAAAAAAATTGAAATTAAAGATAGGGGTTTAAATGACTAATTCCTAAGTTGGTGAATGTAATTGTTATGTGTTTGTAATTTAGGGTTATAAACAATATTAACCCTATAATATATATTGTGCACATTGACAATAATACCCCTTTGCCGTTAAAACAAACGTCCGGATTTACTGGTGGGTGGAAAATTATTTTTTTGAAAGGTTCCGGATGGGAAAACTTACTTGGGACTCACTGTGAGTGGGAAATTGTCATTCTCCCTTTTAAATTTGACCACGTTGATATCAATTTCTGGCTACCTCCTCTAGCAATGATAAGGAAAAATACATAAACATTCTCTGAAAGACCCTGCTGATCGAGTCTGCCTCTGGTTACTGATGCCTGAGTTTAAAAGTAACATTTGGGTGCTCTTATTTTGTAATAGGTATCAGTAAATCATTTGTTTTCAAGAGAAGATGCGATTAAAAAAGAGAGAGACAAAGAGACAGAGTGATTTATCCACACAATATTATATTATACCTTCTATTGATATGGATATACTTTCAAAAGTTCTTAGTGGTCCATACATATAATCATATACATAATCTATAGACTATAAACAAAAGATTAGCTCCAAGAATCAAGTTTTCTGCATAGATTACATCATTAAAACCATTCACTCTAAAGTTTCCAAAACTCTAACTGGGTCCGTCAAGTTGTTCTAATCCCTTGCAATTCAAGTCTATTGCTTTTGAACCTGGTTCATTGTCATTCTGGTATTTTCTGTTGAGATCAAATTTACCCATTAGTCCAGAATTTTTCAATTGCTCACCACTTTTCTCTTTATCAGTTGCTAATCTTTTATTAACTGGTTGCTCATCCCAAAACCCATCAGAAATGGTACTTCCACTTCTCTTCCTCCCACTATGAATATCCATTAATGGAAGTTCAACAGAAGCTGTAGATTTATGCGTGTCGCCGATCTCGTTCGTTGTTTGTTTCTCTTCCTTTCTCCCAGAACTCTCAGATGATGTCAAAGAGCTTTCCATGGAACAAATTGTGCTTCTCATTTGTTTGCTTTTCATATCTTTCAAGCTTGAAGTTCCTGCTTCTGTTAGTTCTGAAACTGAAGAACTCGGGCAGCCAATGTTAACCATTGAAACTAACTGGGAAAGTTCAGCTTTTGCAAGTTCTACTCCCACAGAAGAAGAATTATACCCTGAAAGCGTTTCTTGAGCTTTCTTTAAGACAGACTGTAAATACTTCCCTTGAGCTTCAATTCTCAGCTGCAAATGTCTCTGTACCTGAAAATATAAATTCTCATTTGATTGAGCCGTATTGATGATGCTTTATTGATGATCAGAAACCAATCACTGATTGGTTTATTGGTTGTACGTACCTCAATCTGTTCATGAAGTTTCTTCTGCACTTCCAGTTGCACTTGGAGAGCCTGAGCGATCTGCAAGCCTCTGTAAACACAAAACTTGAATCAATTGAAGCTACTTGGATTATTACTATATCGTTTTAAATTCATCGAATGGATTAGGATTTATTTCTGACTATTACTCATTAAACTGATTGGGCGTTCCGTCACTGGTATTCCTACTGAGATTCCCATCACTGCTTTGAGTCTCTCTGCAATCTGCATAAAAAAAACTAGTATGAAAAAGATGGGAAAATTTGATGTCATGCTACTTTTTCCTCCTACTCTGATGAATTTAAATCACCTTGCTTATTCTCAATGCAGGTTTCAGCCTGTTGGCTTTTCCCCAGCCTGTATTTCTGCAACAAGGAACGCAAAAATAAACATGATCCTTCCTCCTCTTCATTAAGAAACAAGATAGAGGTAATAACTCTAGAGAGAAAATTACCTGTAAATGGCTTTTTAGGTGGTACAAAGTAAGTCCAGGAATCCCCATCACTCTCATCAAACTTTTTGGTGTTGCTTCTGCCCAAGTATGAACACAAATTAGAAACTCAATACTAAGATGAGAGAAGAAGATGATAAATATTAAGATAAAATTGAGACTTAACTGTCTGGACCTCCAAGCTGATTGACTGCTTCTGCAAATCTTTGATGAAGTTCTGGAGTCCATTTTAGCCTAGGCTTAGCATCAGTAGACAAAACCAAGTTCATATTTTGATTTTGCATGTTTTGCAGACTGATTTATGTTTCTAGGATGAGAGACAAGTAGAAAAACTGAAACACATATATGGGTTTCTGTTCCTTTTAGGAATGGATTGAATAATATGTGGCAGCTATAGTTGTCTTTATAATTTTGGTTGCAGTTGGTGGCCTGTCCTATGTTCTCACTCCATATCTGGAAACATAAGTGGGGTTAAGTTAGGGGGAATATATGCCATGAGCTGTGGCTCTTCCTTTCTGTTATCTCCCATTTCATACCAACTTTTCTTTTTTATAATTTTTTCTTCTTTCTTCTTTGACTTGAAAGAGGGTGGAGAGAATCTCTGATGCAGCAAAACAGAGAAAGCAACACACTTCAATTTGAGTCTCAAAAGGAGAGAAAAGAGGAAAAGTGTATGGTTTGTTTTTATCTTGATGTTTTCTCATTTCTCACACCCTGCTTGATTCCCTGCTGAGTTAGATATAGCCCCACCATGATGAATAATGGGAACAACTTTCCTAACTCTGTGACAAGCTTTGAAGAAAAAAAAAATTATAATGGATATAATTTATTTTTGATGATGAAAGGGAAAACCAAATGGGTCTTTCTTTCTTTTTAAATTTTCTTTATCTTTTCCTTTTTCTATTAGTATTTTAATTTTTTGAGGAGAGTGTGGTGGGATTGGCAGATTCTTTTTGTTCTTTGTAGGGATGGAGGAATCAAAGAATCTAACCTTAGATTTTAGGACCCAAGCTTATACTTTTTTTTCTCATAAACAATTTAGTCTACAAAAAGTGAATCAGATCAACCATATTATAAAACTCAAGTATGTAAACACCTGATCATTTTATACATTCCTCTGTGGAAATTGAACCAAAAGTGACATACATCTGTAAGACTATCCAATTAAAGTGGAATCTCAGCTCTGGAGATTTATATAATACAGACTGTCAATTGGCCCTACTCCATCAAATACCTTCACTTATAACAATAATAATGCTACAGTAAGTAACATCAGTCAAAGGCTCAATAACTTTCCTTAAATTTCATCTGATAGTAATTTAAAACTGATAAGCTAGAGTACTTTCTTCATATATGGAAAATAACACATGTTGTGTTTCCAAAATCCAATTTCACAATTCTCCTTTTTCTCTCTGAAAGATGTAAGTTCATAACGAAATGACAAAATGGTCCAGTAAATATAATGTATATAGGGTTTAAACTTTCTTCAAATATGAAAGGAATCAACATAATTCACTCTGCATAAAAGTCCCATAAAGAAATATATTCCAAAGGAAGTGTTAGCTGTAAGTCTGTAATCAATATCCAAGCTCAACTATGAAGAAATAAAGAAAAGAAGAAAAGAAAAAGGGAAGCCACATTGGCCAACAACAAATCCTAAAAGTCTAATGAATCAGATCGATCTTCAGATTTCTTGGGTTTCGGTCAAGAGTTTTTTCATCACTGGAATCAAAATCCAATCATTGATCTTCTATCTGAGTGCCATACAATATTCTCAGTTGGTTTCTGCATTATTCATAAACAATTTCCTAGGATTCAAAGGTGAGTAAAATTAAATTAAATGCTAAGTGTTGTCTTAATAAACAGACAGGCTTATTAATTAAATAAGCAAGTACATGCCATGGTGGCTTTAAGTTTAAGATTGTCTGATGTTATTACAAGAAGACATTTATATTAATTGTGAAAGTTAAAAAGAGTTACAGAAGTGTACATATATGTCAGAAATCAGAATGTTAACACATCATTATCTTAGATAAAAACTTTTTACTATAAGATCAAAATGTGGGTCCCAAATAGAAGTGGGTCCAAATATCACATGAAGAGAGGGTTCTTGAACAAGAAGCATCTGCTTCTTCTTGTATAATTTTCCTTAGTGGAAAGCTCATAGATGATATTCAAAGAAAGGAATATTTAATTATTGATGAGTTTTGATGATATGTGGCCCTAATGTTTGAAAAACAAGAAAAGAAAAGAAGAGGTTATTGTTATTGAGCTAGACTTTCTCTTTAACAAGAAGCTGTACTTGAAGCTCCTTTCTTGCTTTAAAATATTCCAAACAGGTAAAGTAGATTCTGGGATGATGCCAAACGGCCCCTGGTATTTTTAGGTCAGTAGGAGAAGGTCCGGTGAATCAAAAGTCATTTAAACAAAGGTGCCTGGCTCTGCCTCTGCCTCTGCTTCTGCCTCATCAATTATTATTCTTTAATGGGGTCCAATACTAGAGATCTTACAAATCTAAAAGCATGCAAAGAAGATGAGAACAATGTGGCCTCTGGAATCAGGAAAAGAGAAAGAAAAGGAAAAAGTCACCATCCCACCAAAGAATATTGTAATTTTATTTCACCAATTTAATCTCCAACATACTGATATTGACGTTAGCAATATGTCACTTATCAATGCTTTATATATAAGATAGAAAAGATAAGCATGAATCACACTTTTCAAATGACACTCAAAATATATATTTTCTTGTATAGCAATACATATGAACTGGTAGTCATACACACATCACAAACAACTCTTGTATGTATCCCAAAATTTGTATTTAACATCTTCGCTCACTGCAAGATACTATTGAATTTTTATCTCTTATCCATCTCAAATAGTGGGATTTAAAGTGCGTCCTTCTCATTTCGAATCCATGATTTCATCACTGGAAAAGAATTTGGGTTCGAAACAAAGGGAGTGTTCTGTGTCACATTATTTGAGATAGGTAAAAGATAAAAATCCAACAATATTTTGATAATGAGTTTAATTGTCACAGGTAAAATGATATGACACTTGTGCCTAGGGCAGGATTTAAGTATCTTTAGTGTTATACATGTTTCTTCTTTTTTCCCCCTTCATAGGATGTGGGGTTGGAGTCTAGGGTCCCAAGTCCTTATTCGCAAGGGAAATGCACATAATAATACACAAGTAAAGCAATATATATATATACACCAAACGGCATGCTTCCAAACACACCCTCTTTCAAAATCATTTTTCTATAGTATTTACCAACTTATAATCTTACCAAGGAATCAATCTACAGCATAGAGCCCAAAATATGAGTTCAACGGTTAAATAATGAGACAAGAAACTACAAAACATCACATTTGAATAATGAAGGTACAACTTCCAGACAATTGTGGGCATAATTGTAACCTGATAATTGATTCAATGTTTAGATTCATCAAATGCCTTAGATTATAGAAATACAATATAGACAAGAATCTAATGCAGATGCATCATCACATGGCTTGGGAGTGGTCTACTTGATTACTTTGTTCACCAAGACAGTGAATGTCGCGTTTGCCTCATTCAGTGGTGAATCCAGACACAACATCCTTTGTCCAATACCCACAATTTGATTGATAGATACAAAAAGTGGAATCATGCAAAAATATTCCCTCAAATAATTCACAAACAATCCTGTAACTCATATTCATGATACAATTACAATAGCCACAACCACTTCCAAACTGCCTCTTCAATTCCTTGACTTGACATGACATGACTCAAAACTCAATTGCATAATACAGCAGTAATTTAGTACAAGTTAAGAAAGCAGATTCCTGAATGGACAAACTAATTTTGAATTATAATTTCATTGACCAAATTATAGTTAATTTAATTTTATTATCTAAATTAAAAATATTATATAGAATAATAATAAATATTTTTATTCATATTAAAAATATAATTATGTGAATTATTAAATCATTAATCAAAATTAATTTTAAAATAATTAATATATTTCTCATATTATATAAATATCATAATTATTAATATGAAAATTTTTATTCATAGTTACCAGGTATTATAACTTACATATCATTAATGATTTATTATTAACAATAAGATATTAAAATTTATATACATAATATGAATATAAATTATATTATTATTTATTTTTACGAATAAGGTATGGTAGTGACACCGAGATCTCCTAGATCCTTACTTTGGTCATTTTTAGGGGTGAAATCGAGTCGAATATTTGACTACTTGAACTTGACTCGATTATTACAGTACCAAGTTTGAGTTAGAACTCGAGTCTAGTCGAGCCTAAGGAATCAAATTTAAACTTGAACTCGATACTTAAAATTAAAATTCAAACTTGAATTCAAGCTTGAGCTTACTTGAACTCGACTGAAGCTCGAGCATAACAGCTGAAACACACGATTGAAATCAAGTCATGCTACATCAAACCAAAGCAAAACTTACTAAAAGCATTCAAGAAAACACAAACCCAACATATAAAACTTTGAATCCCTATCTAGGTCAATCAAATACCTCAATAAACCACTTTACCAATGATCCAATAAGCTCAAGGTTTTCACTTGTGCATACAATCAACTAGTGAAAAAGAGTTAATGGGGGTGTCATTGCATTAACCCTTTGATACTCAAGTCAATTAAACTCTTTTCCAAATCTTAAAGCCTATTATGTAGAGCTGGCAATGACCCATGCCGGCCCATAACACGACAAGGCACAACATGAAAAACGCATGACATTTCACAACACAAAAAAGATTAATTTAAAAAAAAAATGGTTGTTAATAACGACTATTTTAAAAAAATAGTCGTTACCCCCTTATGCAGATATATTTGAAGAAATTAAAAATCATGTTGTTAAAGGTATATTTGAAGATTTTAAGAATCTAGAAATTAATGAAAATGAAGATGTATGATAATTCTTAACCCTAATTTCTAAGTTGTATTTTTAATTTATAATTATAACTTATAAGTAATAAAAAGTGTTGAAATTCAATTAATATTTCAATGTCTCATTATTTTATTATATTTCATACTGATTATATATTTTTTAATTAATAAAAATACAAAATGTCACTAAATATAACATATAAAATATTTTTATAATAATTATTAATAATAAATCAAAATTACCATAATTTATCAATATTAAATTAAATATTAAAAATAATTGTAGGCCGGCTCATGGCACGACACGATATATAGCGGGTCGTGTCATGGATCAGATTTGGTAGGCTGACATGGCATGACAAGGTACGAATTTCTGTGGGTCTTAACACAACACGACCCACGGCACGACTGACATTGATTTTTTAGGCCAGCACGGCTCACCGCCAACTCTACTATTAGGTCGTAAGAGGATCAAATAGTAAATTTAGTTGAACCGTATTTGTAATAAGTGAATTTATTGGGATGTATAAACATTATGAATTAGTTTGCACAAGCATTAATTTTACAGAGAATGTTTGATGAGGTTTTTGAGAGTTAATAAAGGATGTAAGAAGAATTCTAAGAAGAGTAGTACTACACATACATCATTTCTCATATATCAATATGTGACAAAAGATGATTGGATGAGAATTTTATTTTTAATTTAAAATCATCCAATCATTTTTTGCTACATAATGATGTATGAAAAATTATGTATGTGTAACATTACCAAAGAATGTCTTAATGACTTGCTTTATTTTCCTCTAAGAGTGAGCCATGTGGCCATCAAATGGTCTATAGCCTATGAGCTTCCCATCTAGAGCTAGAAATTTGGGCTGGGTTAGGCAGGTCAGCCTTAACTTGACCCGCATCAACCCGCCCCCAACCCGGTCCTGTGTGGCAGCGGGTTGGGCCCAAGGGTATATATATAGGGCGAGTTGGGCCTGATTTTCTCAATTTGTCAACCCGCCGGGTCCAACGGTTAACCTGGCAGGTTGATTGTCACACCCCTTCCTAGGTGGTCCTTACCCTACTGGATCCTAGCACTCTGTGAGACTCGGATCCCTAAAAGAGGGTGAGTTTTTGAGAAACCTTTTTGGAAAACAATTTAAAACTTGATCATTACAATGCAATATTCAAATCATAATAAAAAATTCCAGTTCGAAATACAACATCAGAGTAGCTATATGACAGACAATCATGTTATAGTGAAGAATATGCGTCTGTAGCCAACCTACTATTGGGAGGAGACACGCTTGACTCTTGAACAATGACCTGGAGGGGGGGAAATAGAAAACAGTGAGATAAGAGGCCCGGTGAGTGGATAATACATTTATAAAAATACAGTACATTAAAAATACTCAAAATAGAAAACATGCTCAAGCACTAATCCGACCATCACCCATAACAAACCGATACGACATCCTCCCCGGGCTCTACCCTAACTCTCCGATGTACGCCCTGAATACCAACAAACCAACTAGCATCACATCTCACACGCCCACTAGTGGAAGATCCACTAGCTCTCACTAGCATATGCGGATACGACCCTAGGCAATAGCATAAGCCAACTCGTGGAAGATCCCCTAACTCTATCTCTCTCTCTCTCCAGCATGGGCGGATGCGACCCTGGGCAATATTATAGGCCCATTCGTGAAAGGTCCCACAATGCTCTCCTATAGGTAGATGTGACCCTAGACAGTCGTACCCACTAGTAGAATATCCCCCAGTGCTCTCAGACATAGGTAGATACGACCTTGAGTACTAATACCCACTCGTAGTGGGGTCACCCAGAGCTCTCAAGCATAGGTGGGACCGGATCTCCCCTCCTTGGGTAATCATTTATATAAATAGATCTGGAGCTCAACAGACGTCGGCCCATTCTATCCAGATGGGATACTATCACCATGCACTAGTACGGACCTCCTCAGCCACACTCTGCTAGTCATCGCCCGTCATGCTCAACTCTACCCAATCTTATCATCGCAATCCCACATCTCCACATACACATGCATAAATGTGTATAAATACATATACATATAAATATAATACATGATATAGGTTTCAAATAAACATACATATGTATCTCTCCATGGAAAATATCAATTTAGCCCCTCATGGGAAAATATCAATTTACCCCCTAAACTTTTTCATCATTACAAATTAATTCTTTAACTTTTTCATCATTAAATTAATTCCTCAACTTTTCTAGTCTTTCAATTGACCCCTACAGTTTTTCATTATTACACTTAAGTCTCTTAACCTTTGAATTATTATATTTACACCCCTATCTACTTGACAAGTTTTCATCCTTAGTTTTTCATTATTACAATTAGGTCCCAAGACCTTTGAATTATTGTATTTACACCCCTATCTACTTGACAGGTTTCCATCCTTGCACTTACACTCCCAAATCACTCGAATTCTCTAGATTCTTCTAAGTGTTGTCGTCGTGACAACACTTTTTTGTCGCCTTGGCGACAACAAACCCGAGAGCTTGTCATCGCGAAGCCACTCTACCTTCGCCTCAACGACATTATGGAAAATTTGAATGTTCAACCCTTAACATGAGCTTCGCCTCGGTGACACCCTATGGTCGCCTCGGCGAGGATGATGAACTTGAACTTGAACTTGAACTTCGCCACAACGACACGAGATTTTTGTCTCTTTCTCTCTATGATTTCACTCCCCAATTTATTCTCAATTGGTCATTTATTACCAATACAACCCATGCACCCAAAGCCAATAAACACTCTAATCTACCAAGGATTCACATCAAAGCACCTCAATCCAAAGTCTATTCATATGCAACAAGAATTAAGTTTTGAAAGCATGAATTAATATAATTTACATAATATTTCACTCACCTTGACAACAATCTAGCTCAAGAACTCGGATCTAGACTCTTCCTCACCTAAAATCTCAAATTACTCATTTTCAAGATTTCCTCAAATCAAAGGGTATAAAGATGAATATAATGATATGGAAGCATGAATAAGAGTATAATCTTACCAATTTACCGGATCCAAACTCAAATCCTTCAAATATGCACACTCTCTCTCTAGCCCTTGACAATTTCTCTCTCTAAAAGCTCTCCTAAACGTGTAATGAAGGAAAAATGATAGAATTCCACTAATCCCATCCTTTATATAGTAAGTCGCGAAATATTCTTTTAGCCCTCAAGTTCTCTATTTCTTGCACAAGTCTCCTGCCAACTTCTTTTTCCTGCAATTTACCCTCAAATTCAAATAGATTAATTTTAAACAATTTAGTCCATGACACGAGGTGTCACATTGACTTTTTTCAAAAGAAAAAAAAATTAAATAACTTACCTTTAATCAATTCATCAATTAATCAATTCATCAATTGATTCAATTCTAATCAATTGATTCAATTATAATGAATTTATCAATTAATCAATTAATCAATTAATAAATTATAATCAATTGATTCAATTCTAATCAATTAATCAGTTATAATTATTTAATCAATTCTAATCAATTCATCTATTAATCAATTCTAATCAATTCATCTATTAATAAATTCTAATTGAATCATCAATTCTAATCAATTAAAATTTTAATTAATTCATCAATTAATCAATACTAATCAATTCATCAACTAATCAATTTTAATCAATT
>WYDK02118170.1:2331364-2344374 GCA_009867345.2 Toxicodendron radicans
GGGAGGGAAAGGAATCATTGTGGGACTCAATTTAACATTTAATTCATTTATTCTCTCTTCATTTTTTATATTTTTCTTCTCTCTTCTAAAATTGAATTTTTAATTTCAAATTACGATATTGTGAAAAGAAATCAACCATTAAGCATTTGAGACGAGTTTTTTTTAGATAAATAAAATAAATAATAATCTGAAGAGATTTTATTGAATGTGAATAATAAATTTTGTATTTTTTCTTTTATTTTCTTATTTTCAGACAAATATGTCAAACTTGCGTTTTCAGTTTTTAAATAAACATATTAAACGCATCTTCCTTTTCCACTTTTTATTATTATTAAAATAATAAAAAAAAAATAACACGGCTAAGCTATTTATTTCATTTCGAGCCGCCAGACACTGATGTATTGGTTACCTGAGAATTAAAAATAAAATAGAGGGTAGACAAAGTGTTTGATGAAATACCTGAGAAGAGTCTATAAGATCTAGTTAAATTTCAACGTAAAGATTAGCAAAATGGGAAGTGAAGAAGGCAACTTGAAATCCGAATGGAAGGAGAAAGTTTTTCAAATATTTAAAGAATTTATGACGAGGTAATCAAACTGGTGATATATTTATTTTAAATTGCAGTTTCAATCACATGATTCATTGACTGTACCATTACAGGCTCGCAAAGCTTGAGGAATTGGGTGCTGGGGGAAGCAAATTACTTACTGGGTATCAGCAAGGACTTGGTGCGTGCTTTAATTATGCGTTAATACTTGTTCTAGAGTTAGAACTTAGAACTGAAGTCCTCTGTTTTTCTTCTTATTTTATATATTCCGTGTAGAATTTCTTCGACGGCCTCCTATTGACAAAACATCTAAGCTGATTGAGAATATTGTTAAAGCTAATGAAACCCAGAGAGTTAAATCATATTTTGAAGCTGGCTGTATCAACGTTCATGACAGTCTACAAAATATGAGCAAGTGTAAGTGCAATTCCGTTTTAACCTTTCTGATTTTTGGGTGAGGTTTCATATTTGCAATGCTATACATTTGTGAGACGTTGCAGTCTGGTATTCTATTTACAGTGTGCTATGTCATGTTGCAAGAAAAAAGGTATTGTCCGGGTAATTATACAAACCCAGTAACAAGCAAAACTGCAGTAGAGAAATTCACTTGCACATGTTTTTAAGTATTTTGACAGTGTAACGATTGTGGTGATCTGTAACTTATTTAAATCTTGTGCTTTTAAATTTAAATACAGAAGTGCGTACTAGTCTGCTTGGACTTAATGACCATATTATTACAGGTAACATCCTTTTTTCAAATTTATCGTATTTGTTCTCAGTATTGCCGCAGTTTGTTTGAATTTGTAATGCCTGTACAATTGTATCTGATTTTTTTTTTTTTTGTGGACTCGTGTTTCTTGAGTGCCATACATGGTATTCATTTATAATTGGCAATGAATACTCTGCCTTCCATCACCTTATAATTATTGATGTGCCCCTACTAAGGACATCTGGTACTTTGTTTTCTGTAAGTTGGAACTTGTTTTACAGTTTATTGTCTTTTGATAATGTGCAAGTAATCGTTAATGTTTGAAATATTTATATGAAGAATTGAACTATGAGTGAAATTCAGTTCTATGTAACCACAAGTCCATTTCAGAAGTGAGATTGTGGTTTGTTTATAGAAGTTTATTACTGTTTACAACTTTCCACAGCTAAGGCTTAAAGTTATAGTTTAATATGTTCTTAATTATTGGATTTGCAGCCAAAGGCATACTTAATGAACTTGAAGGTCTACTGGAAGATTTAGCTGGCGCAATTCAAACTGCAAATGAATGTTTAGCTCCTTTATGGGATAAAGATTCAGGCAGTGGATTGGATCCGCAAGACACTACAGATAAGGTTTGGTTTAATGTTGTTGGAATTTTTCAGTTCAGAATGTCAACATAAATTCTCTTTTTGTTTTTATGTTTACTCCCTTGTTTATCTGTGATGGATTCATTATTGTATGATTTGCATTGGTTTCTTTGTTGCTCTTTTGCATCTAATGACTTCTTATAATCCGTTCTAGTTAGTCAGCCAAGATTATATGCATATGTCAGTCACACATTCATGCTCTGCCTTGTTAGCCTGCTGGTTGAGAACTATCAGAGCATCTTTTTCCGTCAAGAATAATGTAGGCTTAAGCATGGTTAGAAATTTGCAAATTTCGTATATGGTTGGACAGAATTCTTCTCCTGATGTAACAAGTTTGCAAATAGATGTTTTAACTTTTAAGATTGATACTATATTTCACAAAATTGCCTTTCAACTATGAGTTTTAAAATTTATTCAGATGTATGAAGTTCAATAATTTTTGGCTGAATTACTCATATTCTCTGCTGGAGGTTTGACTGACTTCATGAGCTAATGTTTAATTATCTCTAACTATTCCTGTGCTGGGAATATAAAATGAATGCTTAATAAATTTGTAAAACCAGTCTCTGATGATATATCTTGATCTTAATTTTATGTCATCAAGATTATTTCATTGCCACTGAAACCTCTTTGTCCTTAGGAGATAAGTACATCATCTCATCTCCAAGGACCTGAAATGACGGACTTTGCTGCTTTGATGGGAATCATTTACAGTATGGTGAAGCAGGATTATGTGATGCAGGTAATAAAATTCTGATCCACTTGTTTTTCACATTCTTTTGTGGAGCAATGCACCCGCAAGCCTAGCCTCATGGTGCTGAACCTTTTGATCTTTTTTGTAATTCAACAGTTGACAATTTCACCACTCTATTGCAGGAAAGAATTGTTACTTCACTAAATCTCAAGTCATTGTCAGGGGAGTTAGAGAGCTACTGCCTGATGTGGTCTTTGCGCCCTTTTATAAATGATGAAATCATGAATCAAGCTTGGAGACTTATTCCTTGACAATAACATATGGTTTTGTACAGTGTCGAATATCCTGAGTGGGTTTATTGAGTGAAAATCTTGTTTAGGAAAAGGTTATCACTGTTAATTAAATGCATCTTTCATTGGAAGCATTTCCTTCATCCATATTTTGACCTCTTTTAAGTATTATATTGGTTTGCATTTTTTAAAATGCCATGTTTGTATTTGCAATAAGATATCATCTGTTCTATCATGGATTTATTGTCAAGTAGATAACATCATGACTTATTCATCCCACTCAGAAGTCAAAGCTAGGGAACCTTGGCTTTTAATATTCTATGAAGATCTTTGGAAGATTTTATGTGGAAGGCACAAGGCTGGAGAGCATGTCTCCAAAGAATTGATGCTGGTATCTGTCAGCAGGCAATTCCTAGCACTTTTTAAATATTTGTTTGTAGTATATTAGTACATCAGTGCTTTGGTAGATGATCTTATCTCAAGCGAATAACAATATCAATTCCTGCGGAGAGGTCTGAACAAGTGAGCCATAATGCTTGCAACACAGTTCTTGAGTCTACAATTTTTACTTTATAATCATATTCCTCCGAGATGATATAATATTGCGAATATATATCTCCATAACCTTAAAGGGAGAAGTGGGACTGAATGTTCAATCCTTTACAGGTAACAATCATTTCTACCTAAAGAAACAATGTATTACCTGATAATCTTTTTAAGATGACCCAATACCAGAAGCCATAGATTGAATCTTTTCAATTACAAGGTTGGATGGCCGACTACTAACAATGACTCAATATCAGTAAATATAGTTCATCCAGTGATAAATGTATTGGAGATTTATGATATAATTAGTTGGATTGAGCCATATTAATCTATAAGCCAACTACAATATGAGCTAAAATGTAACGACATTTGCCATCAGTCTTAAGTCCAAAATTCATAATCATGTTGAGAAAGAAGCGTGGCTCAGCAAAAGGGCTATCTGAAAGCAATAAGCATTACACTAAAATGAAACCTGAAGGAACAATTCTACATATCTATTGAAGCCAAAATCTTTTGCTTTCTACACATTACATGAATGTCTTTCATTAAAGTTGAAGATCAAAGAAAAAAAAAATTAATCATGAAAGCTTAATTCTATTAACACTTTCGCTCCAAAATACAAAAACTCGCTAGTTGGGTTGCACTATCAACTCTCTTTTTGTTATTCTCCAGCCATGAATTAGAAGATTGGACCAGCAGCAAGAATCTCCTTAGTCAGCTTGTTGTCCTCCCCAAGATTGCAGTCAGTGAAAGTTGTAAAGTTGTTCTTGAACAGACCACCCAACTTCAGCAGTGTATCCTTGTAAGCCTGCTTGTCGGACCACTGAAATCCAAAACAACAATGATATCAGGAAAATGAAATCAGATTATACATTAATTACATGTGGGTATAAATCAAACTAACAGTATTCTCTGGATCCAGAATTTCAGTTGGAACCCCCTCAATCTCAGTGGGGATCTCAAGCCCAAACACCTCAGTCTTTTTGTACTCTGCATTCAGAAGGCTGCCTGAATGAATGGCATCGATGATTTTTCGCGTGTATGGTAACTTTATGCGACTTCCGGAACCATAGCTGCAAGAAATAAGAAGGCCATTCAATCAACTTTTCATATAAAATCTGATTAAGGGTATAGCAGATAATCAGATTTTCAGAATAGGTATTAGTATTCTTCAATTAATTCATACCTTCCACCTGACCAGCCAGTGTTGACAAGCCACCCAGTTGCTCCATGCTTCTGCATCTTCTCAGCCAACATGGAAGCATACTTGGTTGGGTGCAACATCAAAAATGCTGCACCAAAACAGGCTGAAAATGTTGCTGTTGGCTCCTTTACACCTTCCACCGTGCCAGCCACCTACAGTTATAATCAGGTTCAGATGATAATGCATGAATTATGAGTTCCTCCAAACTCAAAAACGCACAAATGGGGAAGTGATACAATTACCAGATGGTCTCAGAAATCAAATTTGTGATTGAACTACAAAAGCAGTTCAATGAGAAGGCATATACCAGAGCGGTGTAGCCGCTGATGAAATGGTACATGGTCTGTGCTAGGCTGAGTTTGCTCACTGGTGGGAGCACACCAAACGCATCGCAGGCCAAGAGGACCACATTCTTAGGATGCGGACCAACACATGGTATCTTTGCATTGGGGATATACTCAATGGGGTAGGCTGCACGAGTGTTCTCTGCAATAACAAGAAAAACAGCCACAATTTACCTAAAATTTTAGAAAATTAGAAGTGGCTAACCTAAATATTGATTTATGCAACTAAATATGACTGATAATATCATAGTTAAAAAGGATTGGTTTTTTACCGGTGACAGATTTGTCAGCATAATCCACCTCCCTGGTATGCTCATCAAACGCCACATTTTCCAACACTGCCAATCAAAATTGGTTGCATCATTTTACTATCAAGAAGAAAATCACTACCTGGACAAAAAAATTGTAAAGAGTCTACAGGGAATTTTAGAAAATACCAGTGCCAAACTTGATGGCATTCCAGATATCAGGCTCCTTTTCTTTTGAAAGATCAATGCACTTGGCATAGCAGCCACCTTCAATGTTTGACACACCAGTGTCACTCCAGCAGTGTTCATCGTCTCCAATTAAGTATCTATTGTGATCAGTAGAAAGGGTTGTCTTTCCGGTACCTAACATTGAAATTATTGAAAGAGACTGTTGAAATCATAACTACATAAGAACAATAAAAGACAAACAGGATACAATAAAGCTCTATACCTGACAATCCAAAGAAGAAGGCAACATCTCCATCTTTTCCCATATTGCAGCCAGAATGTAAGGAGAGAATTTGACGTTTAGGCATGAGATAATGCATAAGACTGAAAAGACCCTTCTTCATTTCACCAGCATACTGTGTGCCGAGGATGACCATTTCCCTCCTAGCAAGATTAAGGTCTATGCTAGTAGAGGATGTCATGTAATGAGTATAACGATTACATGGGAACTTTCCAGCATTGTATATGGTGAAGTCTGGAGTACCAAAATCCTCCAGCTCTTCAGGAGTAGGTCGAATACACCTGTAGCCACCCACTCAGTTATCCAACTGCACACAAAATAATTTCCCCTTTGCTTAATTAGTTTCACTTACATGTTATGCATGAACAAAGAATGGTATGCTCTGGCTGAAACAATTCTAACTTTGATTCTGTTCTCCGGATCCCAGTTCAAGAATTGATCATTCACAAACACCTGGTAATCATTTATTTATCGCATTGGATAAAAGGGTTAGGCATGAGGAGAACAAATAATTGGATTTGCAAATAGCAAGAATTGTAATATTTAGAAGAGTACTTTGTCTAAAGAATTCAAGTAATCCACAGCTCTTTCTCTGTTGACCAAGAATGTATTCTCGTCCATTTCAATGTTGGGTGAACCACTATATTGTAACACAAATAATGTCAACAAACAAATTAAAACAACATAGTTTTTCTTTCATATATTAAAAGTGACAACAGGCTTGCACTGAAAACTTACTTTCCCCACCAAAGCTCAGCTTCATTGGAGCTACCCCTGACAACACGCTTATCTTTGGGAGACCTGCCAGTCTTGGCTCCAGAGAGAGTCGCTAATGCACCACTTGAAGTAATAAACGACCCTTTCTCGTGCTTGATGGCTTGCTCATATAACTCTGCACACCGATGTATCATGCAAATGAAAGTGGTGATAACTATAGTCTATAAAGATATAAGAAGAAGCAAGCTTATGAGAACAATAATACTATGACACCGATAAATGACATCGAAAGTATGCACCGATTGACGTGACATGTGTCCACATTAGATAATGATTACATCTTCTGTGAATGGACGGTCGTCCATATTTAATGGACGAACGAACATTACAAGTGAACATTCATCCAAAAACGTAGACAAAATTTGTAAAAAAATTATCAATGGACAGACGAACATCACTAATGAACACCACCTGGACAAAATATGTAAAAAAAATTCAATAGATGATCCACCTAAAATAGACTCCCGTCTATTGTGAAATTATAATGGACGGGCGTAGATGGACGCCGTCCATTGAAGGAAATAAAATTCAATCCCAAACTCTCTCATTTCCAATCACCTCCAACTAAAGAAGAAAAAAGTAAAACCATCAGCACAAAACAAACAAACCCCACTTCTACCATTCCCAAACTCTCTCATTTCTCTCCACGTTTCCCCTTGCATGTCTCCAATAATCCCACCTGTCCCCCAAACCGAAAATCTTCCTTCTTCTTCTTCAATCTTCACCTCACCTCACTTCAAGACTCCCCAGTCCCCACAAAACCCCTCTCTCTGCTTCTTCTTCATCACTCTCTCTTCATCTCAAATGTCAATGACTGAACGACATTCCAATGCAACAATACTATCACTTCAATGAAGAAGAAGAACGGCAGATGACGAACGAAGAAGAAGTGAAGAACGGATTTTCCTATGAAATGGATGGAGTTGGATGTCTTTCAATAATCCCAAGAAACTTATCTTGTTTTTTAAACCTTTAATCGGGTTTTAAAATTTTAAAAAATCAATTTTATTTGTTTCAATGGAGGGGCGTCTATATAATTATATATTATAGCCCGTCCATTATAATTTCACAATGGATGTTCGTCCACTGAAAATTTTTTACAAATTTCGTCCAAAAGTTTAGATGGATGTGTATTTGTCATGTTCGCCCGTCCATCACCAGCCACTATTATTGAATGAACGTTCATTTACGGAAGATATGAAGATATGATTAGTGTACAACCCATTATTATTGAATGATCGTCCATTCACGATAGATATGGTCAATGTCCAACCTGAACACGTACAACGTGAACACATACCACATCAGTCTGTACACATATCACATCAACCACTTCAGTCTGTACATAATTTTGGTACCATTTATCGATGTCAGAAACATTATTGATTATGAGAATGAGAATGCTTTGGGAATGACCTGCAGGGGAGAGGTTGTAGAGGACATGGGTGAACTTCAAAGAACTGTCACTGACGGTAATTGTTGGAGTGAAATGGTGGTGTACGCTTGTCGTTTGTTGTGGGTCTCCTCTCAGCAACTTTGGCCCTGTTTCTCTCGTCAGTGACGCCAAAGAAACACTGTTTATCCAAAAAAAAAAAATGAACAAGAAAATTGTTATAAACATGATTATCATACAAGAAAGTTTACAACATTATGATATATAAATGTTGAGTTAAATGATATAAAAATGTGATCCTTGGTACATCAATACTACTTAATAGTGTGTTTTTAAATTACAAAGTGTCGCAACTATCCGATAGTTTGAATGAATATGAATGCAACCTGATGGAGTGGAGCTGCTGTTTTTGGCGTTCTTCATCGTTGGCAAAACTAAGTCTTTCATTGGAGGCACCACCTTGAATAGGCGAGGCCAAAGGAAATTTCTTCTTCTGAAGAGAGTGAAGCTCGTCAATGGTCTGAGCCTTAACTGTTGGTGGAGTATCATGATGATGCTCACACAACACATTGGTTATGTTTTTATCGGTCGTGGTTTGGATCTTTGGAAGCATAACGTTGCCGTTCGCTTCCTTTGATCCCTCCTATTTAAACAAAATTACCTAATCTTCATCCTAACTATATGATCCTCTCATGGTAGTCAAAACTAATTCATGTTTCAGATCCGAAACTGCCGTCAACCATTCTGCATGATTAAAGTTATTACTACAATCTAAAAATCGTATGTCAATATTAATTATTTAGATATTATTTAATTTAAACTATATCATAATTCTGTTTTAACAACTTATTTTTGTCCTCATTAATTTATAAATTATTTTTTACAAAAACACTTTTTGTTTTAATTTTATTTTACTGTCGTTATTTTGGGTATTATAGTGTACTATTTTGTACTCATTTTCCCAGTTATTCCAACTTATAAAACTCTCGGACCAATTTTTTTTTAGTAAGGTTATACTTACAAAGTTTAATACATTTACAAAGTGATATGTCATATCATGATTAGAAGAGTGTTTTGACTTTAATTAAAAAGTTGACTTTACAAATTCACTCTCTCAATTATAGTATGACACATCATTTTATATATATATTTTTGTATAAAGTCTTTGTAAGTGTAATATTATTCAACTAGGTGAAAGGCCCACACGTTGCGTTGGTTGCTTTTGCCTGGTTACAAATTTCATTTGAATATTATTCATTGTATGTATCGGCAATAAGGTTAATTCTAGATAATCAGTGGTATATTGAAATTCATTAAAATATTATGAAAGTTGTAATTTGGTGTTGTTATATTTCTATTGCAAATTGTATTTTACATATATTATTTGGTAATCTATAGAGCAATGTTGGCAGGTGATATTTTCTGGTGTTGTTATTCTGTCTCAGTGTATAACACTTTGATCTTGTTTGTCACAAATGTCAAATATCTTTCTTTTGATTAGAATCCTTGTTGTTGGAGTCATGGATTTGAAGGTTTCTCTGCAATCTCTCATGCTGACAAAATAATATGGTTGTTTGATCAATTTGAGTAGAATTTGTATACCTTTCCGTTCATATATGGTTAGTAGAGCAATTGCGAAGTGATATAGTACTGCTTGCATTATATTTGTTCAGCAAGCTGCATTCAGCATTGGTAAACCTGTGTATATATCATTTTTTATGAAGACTAAATGTGTTCCAAGCAGTAATAAAGCATGAACATTTTATGCTTTTGCAAACGTTTTTAAAATTGCAAGTCCTTGCGGTGTGATTGTTGGTAGCTTGGATCTTTGCTTGTAGATATTTCTTTTACACAATATTTTTTTTTTTTTTTTGAATTTGCTTGTTTGTTAAGATATTTGCATCTGCAAAATGTTAGATAACTAAAGTGTAATTTGTATCATGTGATAGTATTTTGATATAGTAATCAATAATACTTACGTTGAACGAATTGCGCATAGAGAGTTGATGCTTCTTCGCGTTGCTTTAACAATGATTTGCTGTATTATGTCGGCCGGTAATTGTAGGAAATTATTGATAATTGAAGCAGGTTCATCTATTGAATATAACAATGAAATTTTGTTAATTTATAAAAAAAAATGTAGATATACAGAGTTTCTGTATAGAAATGAAAATATTATAATAGTTTAGAAGTTTATTACCGTCCGCAGAATTCTTGGGATTTGCTTATATGTTAGCCATTTTGAAATATGCATAGAAAATGAATCAAGTATTTTGTAAAGGCAAAACAAATACAAATTTATTTATCCTTATACATATAATAATTAAGATGAGAAGACATATTAAATGAGAATAGAATATGAATAATTGGACACTGAGTATCTAAAATCAGGCACATACGAACCTTCTTTAACAAAGCAACTGCATTAACTGAAGAAATAAATAGTAATAAAGCTCACTAATTACTAATTAGTAATTGAAGCTATTAAATTGGACTAATAAATAATAATAATAATTGATTTTATAAAACATTAAAGCTCATGATTAAAATGACTTTTGGTATAATGTGGAATTCAAAAGTTAGAAAACGAACAAATTTCTATTAAAAATTAAACATGGACATTCATGAGCTTAATAACAAAAACTGTTGGATAATGTGAAATTAAATGATAATAAGTATTTATTGTGCACTAAAATTTTAAAACATTACAAATACATATTGATATTGTTATGTTATAAAACATATAAAGATATTTACTTTCAATTTAAATTTTTAGTATTTATGTGTATGTTAAGAGATTAAACACATTTAAAAAAAATTTAGATTTGTAAAATATTATAACAACTGTTTCATTTTGTATATACACGTCTATATGTATTTATTTATTATATATACTTATTGTATGAAATTTTATGTCTATTTAATAGTGAACATATTTTTTGTTTTTTCATGTAGTTCAATATGTTTGTTGAATATGCAATAGTTATGATTATTGTTTCTTCATTCCTAGTTTCCCATGATGTTTCAATTTGTTTAATATAATACAATGGTTCGCTAATGCTTAGTTTCTCAAAAACATGTCATGCATGCTCACACAATGCATAATGACTCACAACTTAGAGCTCTGATATCAAATTGTCACACCCCCTCCCGAGTGGTCCTTACCCTACCGCGTGTAGAGAGATAAAGTGCAAAGGCTAGAGAGAGAAAGTGAAGATTTGATGGAATTGAGCTAAAATCCGGCTAATTGGTAAGATTATGCTTCCATTTATGCTTCAATTTCATTATTAACATCTTTCTCCACCTTTTATTGAGTAATTGAAAATGGAGATTTTTGGGTTTTAATTGAGGGATAGATAATGGTGTAAATTGAAGTAGGTTTTGGTTGTATTGTATATAGAAAATGTTATGTATAATGTGGGGTAAAAAGGGAGTGAATTGGTGAGATTCATGACAGATCCGTGGTGCACAATCTGGGTTAACCAAGATTGTAGCCGCGACGACAATAGAGTGTCACCGCAGTTACGTTCGTGCGGAGAAGAGAAGAAGAATTTCATAATGTTTGCCGCCACAGCGACAAACTCTCGGGTCCAATGTCGCCGAGGCAACAAGGGAATGTCGCCACAGCGACAAAGCTTAGAAAACCCTAGGCATTCGGGGGTGTAAAATGCAAGGTTTGAAACCTGTCAAGTAGACATGGGTGTATTTGTAATAATTTAAAGGTTGAGGGACTTAAATGTTATAAGGAAATACTATAGGGGTTAATTGAAAGACTGAAAAAGTTGAAGGACTAATTATAATAGTAGAAAAGTTGAGGGGGCAAATGATATTTTCCAGAGAGGGACTAAACTGATATTTACGAAGATCCAAAGTTTTATGGATTTTTTATGAGTGATTGGTATTCGGGTATAAGAGGGTTTTATTATAAAGGAAGTTAAATTGACCTCCTAATGTTAGTGTAATTGATGATTGTCGTGGTTTACCTCAAGAAGACCTCGACAAGGAGAATTCTTCGGATTTCGATCAAGGAAGATGAGCGTGTCAGCAACTCCAATCAGGTGAGTGAATTACTAGATTCCCTTAAAGAATTTATATTTGGTTTAAAGATGTTTAAATATGTATTGTGATACATTTATATTTATGTATATATGGTACGAATATTCGGTACGTATGGCAAGAATAGAGAGATGACTAAATTATAGCGTAATGGTGATAAATCGAAGTACGGATGAGGTTATGAAGAGTGGCATTGGGTCAATAAGGTGAATTAAGAGACAAATCGGTTTAGTTGGCCAAAGTGGGCTGACCACCTTGAATAAGACTCAATTGGGAGTGAGTTGGGTATGAACGGCATTAATTATGAGTGAAGTAACCAACAGGTAAGGATTCCACTTAAGCTTAGTGTGTTTGGTGATCTTTGGGGTGCAAGCCTGTTGAGTACTTCGCGGGATAGAGCGGATGAGTGATGAGCCACAAGAGACGACTTCACCTATGCTGGAGTCGCTGGGTGAGTCTTAGAGCATTTGATTGATATGACAGGTAAATTGGGTGTTGTTTATAAGATATCTAGTCGGGGTATAGGGTGGAGTCTGTGGACACGAAGATAATAATATCCAGTAGGCGAGGCTGGAGAGGTGTTTGAGTATCCAGCGAGTGAGGCTGGAGTAGTGTCTGTGATATCCAACGAGTGAGGCTGGAGAGATGTTTGTGATATCCAGCAGGCAAGGCTGGAGAGATGTCTGAGTATCCAGCGGGTGAGGCTGGAGTAGTATTTGTGATATTAAGTGTGTGAGGCTGGAGAGATAATTGTGTAGTGTTGACTAGTATGGTAATTTTGAATAGACAATGGGTATAGTTGAGTGTTGAAATCTATGAGTCCAGCCAGTATAGGTTAGGACAAAATTAAAGATATCAAATGGTCGTTGGTCGGGGACAGTATTAGGGATATCTGATGAATTTAGGGTGATAAGACTGTGGACAACTGATGGTATCGATATCGGTAAGAGGGAGTTTTATGTCAGGAAAGACTATTCATCTATGGCGATAATGGTGTTGCGTATTTAAAGGAAAAATATGATGATCCAGGATAATGGAAAGGTGGTGCAAGAATGTGAATTATGTTGTTTGGAATGAGTGATTATG
>WYDK02118170.1:2386508-2396860 GCA_009867345.2 Toxicodendron radicans
ATAATAATAATAATAATAGTATTAGTACTAACTGCTTTTTGTTTATTTATTTATTTATTTTTATCACATGCTTGCTTAGAAGTTAAATGAAGTAAGTTGAATTAGAAATCTGTTGTGTACTGAATGTGTGAGACCAAAGTTAATATATAGAAATATTAGATGAAAAATTTAGCTGTAAAAGTTATTTTTTTAATACAAAAAGAGGTTTATTTAAAATCTAATAAGAAAGTGGGTTGTGTGAGTGTGATTTTCATGTGTAAATAATCTCATCTTAAAATGAAATCTATGGTTTTAATAACTAGTAATAATATTAAATTTAATTTTACAATAGATTTATGTAGAATGAGGAATAACTTTAAATTAAGTTAAAAGGGGTGAGGTTTGGTTCAAATTGATCTTTATCATTAACTCAAATATTCCTATAAAAAGGGAATCATTTTGAATATAAATTTTCTCTTGATTTTAATGTTGAAGGGTGTTTGGTTTGGGGGTATATTGGATTAATAAGGTTAAGTAATCTTATATTACTTGTATTATTATGTTTGGTTGACAAATAATATAAGATGCAGTAGTTTTTTCAACTTTTTTTTCTTTTACTTGAAATATGGTGGCTATGGAGTTTGAAGAGATGGTGGATGGTGGCCAAGCGGCTTTAGGATTCAACAGCCATGAATTTGAATATTATGGGCCAAATCTATTTCTAGCCCTAGATCTGGTCAGAAGTGGTCAGATCGGCACACGGTTGGTTGTTTCTCACCATCTGTGTGCTGGAACGTCTCTGGACACCGACAGCCTGCAGTGGTTGACAACGGCCGATAGTGGCTGGGCTTGGTGGGAGGTTTTTATAATTTTTAAAAATTATATAATGGGGGTGTGAGAGTTAAGTTTCTAAATATTGGGTGGAAAAGTAAATATAATAAATAATAATTAAAATAATAATATTTAAATATATGAGCAATTAAATAATTTACATTATATAGTTATATATTTATTAAATTCAATCATAACATATTTATTTAATATACTCTCAATCTTACCTTTTAATCTAATATATTTTATTCAAATAATCCTTTTTCTTAAAATCTAAAATATAATATTTCCTTGACCAAACGTCCACTGAAAGTGATTTTCTGCGCATGGCTGATGCTGAAACTACGCATGACTTTTAACAACCATTCAAATGAAAAGAATCTATAGAAATAGGAGCAGACACCAGTGAGGAGCCAAGGGAATCTCAGTCTCAGTCGCTGTTTATTAATTTTCCACCAAGTGGCCCATTCAACACTCCATCAAACTTGGTCTTCTCCTTCAACATTTTGTTAAGTCTACGGTGGTATCTTTTAATTTAATCCTCCCAATCAGATTAAACCCTTTTTTTATTTTATTGCCCTTTTTGACTTTCTATTCCCTATTAATAATAAAAGTAACAGCAATACAGTTCACACAACCTGTTGCCGTATCTTTCTGTTGCATTTTTCCTTTTCTTCAAGATTCATTGCGTTGTGTTTGTAATAGAAGAGGAAAGAAAATGGTTTCCAAAACAATTGATATGCTGAAGAAAGACCTTCCCCTTGAACAAGGATCTCTGCACTTGTCTGGACATGTTAAGACCGGTCTTGTTCTTGTTGATATTGTTAATGGTTTCTGTACCGTCGGTGCTGGCAACTTGGTATTCTTCTTACTTTTGATTCTGCATATTGTAATTTCATTTGGGTTTTTAGTTTTATCTGCAATACATATCACTTTCTTGAATTTATATTAAATGTCTTTTGTATTGACTTGATATTCATGTGGGTGGGTTCTGTCATTTTACAGGCTCCAAGACAGCCTGATAAGCAAATATCTCATATGGTAGACGAGTCTGTGAAGCTTACCAGAGTGTTTTGTGACAAAAAATGGCCTGTTTTTGCTTTTCTTGATTCTCATCATCCTGATATGCCCGAGCCTCCCTATCCTCCTCATTGTATTATTGGAACCGATGAAGCTGAGTTAGTTCCAGGTTATTGTACTATTTTTGTTGCTTCATTGTCTACATGTTTGTATAAAAACATAGCTGCATATGTTAGAGCACATCAGTGACTCAAAAAGTTAATTTTTTTTTCATATTTTTGCAGCACTAAAATGGTTGGAGAATGAATCTAATGTAACACTTAGGCGCAAGGACTGTATTGATGGATTTCTTGGCTCTGTCGAGAAAGATGGATCCAATGTCTTTGTAAGTTGGGTGAAGAATAATCAAATTAAAAATGTAAGTATTTGTGAATTTTACTAATTTATTAGAGAGAGTTTCTACGTGTTTGTATGGAAAATCTATTAATTTTGGTTGATGGTGTGATTCTCTTTTCCTCTAATCTTGGTGACGTTTATCGTTTTGAAGATACTGGTGGTAGGGATATGCACAGACATATGCGTGCTTGATTTTGTTTGTTCCACACTGTCTGCTAGAAATCGTCGTTTTCTTGCTCCTCTAGAGGATGTAATCGTGTATTCACATGGTTGTGCAACTTACGATTTTCCTGTTCATGTTGCCGATACTATCCAAGGTTCTTTGGCTCACCCACAGGTATTTTGAGTTTTTATGTAGTCTCATGGATTCTAAATTTTGAACCCTTAGTCAAATCTTGGACCAAACTTTTATTTCTCTGGCTGGCAACTTTGGTAGATATTGACCTGAAAGTTTTGAATTATAGGACTTGTATTGCATCATCAGATTAAGTCATTGTGACTTTAAGCCAATCATAAATGGATAATAGTGACACGATTCTCCAAAAAACAATCCAGAGTATAAAAAAATTCATATGTGCCAATGGACTTCAGTTTTGGTTTTTCGAGTATTATTTGATAGAGTAATGCAATTCCCTAACTAGGTACATTTCTGAAGTTTGGAAACTTTAACCATTCAGTATGATGCAGATTTTAAAAGCAATACCTATCTTTTTATTGCTTCAGATATTGCAATAGCTTCTTCTAAATGATTGCTGGTGCACAAAGTGTTACCTGGTGAAAGATTGAAAAGAAACAATGAATTTATATTTTTTCAATGTTTATCCTTGAGAACCTGTTTTGCATTCACTTTGTTGAGTGATGAACTTAGTAGTCATTTTCAAAATGGAGTTTATTGCATATGTTCTTGTTGATCGTTGGTTTGAGTCAATGAAACTAAACTAGGGATTAATCCTAGTTAGAAGGAAGGGGAAATGCTTTAAGAAGAAAAAAATTCCTATTAGTAGGATTGACAAGGTTCAGATAGGACATTAGAAATACAATATCAGACTCAATGTGGATACAGAGTAATATAAACAGAGAACTATATCTGTTGAATTAAAGTCCGTATACCTTGCTCTCTCTCTCTCTCTCGTTGGATCTGTTACTTCTGGTTTTTGTTTCTTTTTCAATCATAATTGTAATTCGTCTTAAAATGTTCAATGTTGAAGCTATCAATGTCCAAGTTTTACATACTAATGTTTATATAAAATTCATGATTAGCTGCAAATTTTTTATAGAGAAATGAAAATAATAAGAATAATGATAACTTATCTGCTTGTCTGTTTATTAGTAATAAATTTTGTTGCTTAATGTGCATGTTTCTGTTTCATGGCAGGATTTGATGCATCACATTGGACTCTTCATGGCAAAGGGAAGGGGAGCCAAGGTAGTATCAGAGGTGTCCTTTGGTGCAGTGAAAGAGCCATTATCATAACCCCATCTATGGTTGCTGGACAGTAAATATATTTTTCTTCTTAATACTTATGTTAAATATTGATATGTTTTAGCAAGGCATGTGAAAGTGGTGATGTTTTCTATGTTTGGGTTGGAATTCTGGAATGACTACAGTAGTGTAAAGATATTAATATACTTGTTTCTGTAAATTTTGTGAGAAATTCTTCTATCTAGCATCACACATATGCAAATCATCTGGTTATTGCTACATCTTGTTAGTAATCCTGAATGTGAATGTATTTATGTTCTTCAGACTCTGAGATTTCATTCGTTTCACTTAATAAAGAATGTAGTTACCCGCACATCATGATGAAATTTATCGCTGCAAAATCAGTTTTGGAAACTCTTCAAGTATAAGGGACTGTCAGTCAAAGATACGTGACATATTCTCTAGACTTCGGGCATCTGCCTGCTGCAGATTGCAGGCAAATTGTTTTTTGAAATAAGTTTTTGCTTCTATGATTGTTACAATAACCTGGATATCGTAGTTTGCAGACAAAAAATAAGTCTCCAGTTTAAACAAGTTAGTTTGTACTTCCATCTTTCTTTGTTGCTGCAGTAGAGACAGCAATCATGCATGTTTTCATAAACTTCTTGGGACTATATTTCCTTCTGGACTTACTACGGCTGTCTTCCTGAGAAAACTATATTGGAATTAAAAATATTAATTGGTGATTATACCCTGAAAGTGTTGTTCCTCTAAATTCTGCAAGCAAACTGGAAGGATTCATCCTGTGAAATTTATTCTGCTGAGCTGTGGGTTTGCTCTCAGATAAAGAAATGAAGAAGATAAACGGAGATAGTCAACACATTCCTGCTGTTATATGACTTGTGTTGGGTTGAACCAAGAAGAAATATAAAACTGAAACTTCAAGAAATCTGAATTAATTTGAGGAATAGAAAAGGAGAGCTCAAAATATTTCTGTTGATTTAATTATAATATCACACTACAAACATCTACACCATGCAGAAAAAATACTTTCTCCTAAACTAAAATAAAAAGAAGGAAGGGGACAAGCTTTGGCTTCTGTTGGAATGCCATGAAAATAAATTGAATGAAAGAATAAGAAAATAACTCTTCCAAGTCCATACACATTATAGCAGCTTACCTACTCGATCCTGATCTAAGACCATTATACTTTTTTACCAGAGCAGGGTGCACACAGTTCAACAGCGAAGGCCGTTGCTTCTTTTGTTTGACACCAAAGATAAATGATCGCAATGGAACTCGAGTCTTACTATCTGAGTGTGGCAGCCCCATATTAGATGCATTCTTTGACTCGGAAAGCCCGAATTCCTCACTCAACAAGGTAAGAGTCTTATCAATATCAATTTGGAGACCTGTGACATGATCAAGACCTGCTTGCAGCTCATCTGCAACCTTGTTATTCTCTTGTTTCATGTTTAGAACCTCACCTTGGAACTTTGCAGCTTGATAGCTTGTGAACGTGAATTCATCGTCTTCAGCGCTTGTCTTCAAAGCTGCCGTTATTTCTTCCTGAATTTTGCATAAAGATGAGAACCTTGATGTCAATTCCTCTTTCAGTAATGCGCATTTCTCCGTCCAGACTGTTAGCTCAGTCTGTATCTCTCTCAGATGCTTGTATAATGGACGACCATCTGATTTGATAGAATATTTTATGCTACTACTTCCCTCACTCTTTTGTTTCTCCTGGAGCTTTGAGACCTCAGCCTGCAAATCTTTGACTTCAGTTTCAAATTTCTGTATCTCATGGAATGAAGTGCTGAATCTTAACCAAAAATCCAAGTTCTCCTCTAGCACCTCATCGATGCTCGCCCTGAATTTTTCTTCAATTTCAGAAGTAATTTGAGGTTGTTCTACTGGTAACAACAGGATGTCTACTTCTTTCTCTGTTACAGTTCTTGTGATTTCATTCACAATTCCTTCTGTTTCAGCAGACTGATCATGTAAATGTTTATTTTCATCACCGCAAGTTTTCAGTTTCTGAAGCAAGTATTTTATCTGTTCATCCTTCTTGGCATTAGCACTTCTCAGTTCTTCAAGCTGCCCTGTTATCTGAGAGACGTTTTCCCCAGTTTTCATGCCTTCTTCATCACGCTTCTTCTTGAGTTCCTTATAATTCCGAAGAACTGAAGTATACTCTGTCAATAGAGTGTTTTCTCTATTCTCTATACCATTCAAGAACATATGTTTCCAGTCTGGTTCACCTTCTTCCTCATTTTTCTTTCCCTGTCTATCAACACTGACAAATTTATGCTGTCCTTGTAGACCTTGTGGAGAAGCATGGTTGTCAAAATTTTCCTGCGTAATCTGGTCCTGACCTAAATGGTTACCAGGTTCATGATTTACCTGGGGTTGACTGAGAACTTCTACCTTAGTCAAAAGGCCATGTTCTTTTGTACCCTTTGTAACATCTGCTTCTACATCCATTTCCTTTTCAGGAGCATCACTATGATTCAGTTTTTCTTCCTGTTCTTTGAATTCTTCCAGTGAACCAAGATTAAACACAGATTTCTCTTCTTTTTGTATTGACCCTGAGACCTTGAGTTCCTCATCTGGCTTCTCATTATTCTGCTTGTCAATAGCAAGTTTTGCTGCATGATCACATCCTTCAAATTCTTTCTGAAAGTGGACTTTAACTGGAGATTTGTTATCTTTTTCCGTTGAAGTTTTGACATCAAGCTCTTCAGATAGCTTCGGACTCTTAACAGGAGATGCATTATCTTTTTCCATTGAAGTTTTGACATCAAGCTCGTCAAATAGCTTCAGACTCTTAACAAGAGATGTATTATCTTTTTCCGTCGAAGTTTTGACATCAAGTTCCTCAGATAGCTTCGGACTCTTAACAAGAGATGTATTATCTTTTTCCATTGAAGTGTTGACATCAAGCTCCTCTGATAACTTCAGACTCTGAGGTCTCTTGAGACGATCATTAGGATTCATTGCAACTTCCTGTCCTTCTATGTCCTTCTGTAACCTGACTTGAGCTGTGGATTCTTCCTCTTTTAGTGATGTCTTCTCTTGCTCTGACAAAGTTTTGACCTCAAGCTTCTCGGATAGCTTCATAACTTCTTGTTGCTTATCACTAGGATTTATTGCATCTTCTTGTCCAGGTATTTCATCCTGCAATCAGAGGTATGAAAAGAGTCAAGTTGGTTGATGTAATATTAGATTATATGATTGAATATATCATATTAAATAATATTTTTTTTAAAAGAAGTACAACATCAGCATAATATATACTCAAAATATGCAATGTGTAAATTAATGTTTTTATTGATCCTAGAAAAGGTGACAAAATGATCCATTATCTCTACCTGCAACTTGACTTGAAATGTAGATTTCTCTTCTTTTTGAGGTGAACGCTCTAGCTCATCTGGTTTTAGATCTTTGGGCTTATCAGAAAGGTAATCAAGATTACGAGCTTCAGTAATGGTTCCTGGGAGATTGTTGTTATGGTCTTCTTGAAGTCTGTGCAACTCATCCTCAGTCTCCATCAGCTTTTTGCTTAAATCAATTTTGCTATTGATCAGTGTCAACTTTTCACCTTCCAAGGTTCGGATTTGTGTCTGAAGCTCATCAGTCTCTACTCTTAATCTCTGTATGAGGGATGTCTGTGACGAAAATGCAGTTTCCAAGCCAACCACCTTGTTCACAAGCTCATCAATCTTCTCAGCCATTTCTGTCACAGTGAGAGATGCACCAGAGCCTACCTCAAACTGTTCCTTTATATTCTCTTGTGATGACTTCATGTCTTCTGTATCTTGTGCAGCACTGCCTGCCTCTTGGTCTAATCTTTCTGACTCTTCTACTGCCTTTATGGAATCATCATTTGCAGATGGCTTTGTGGAATCATCCTTTGCGGGTGGCTTTTTGTGATTGATTTCATTGCCAAGAACCTCATCCTTGAGAGACTCAAACTTCACTCGAGCGTTCTTAACCTTTTTTTGTTCTACTTTTGCTTCCTTGGCTACTCTCTCCTGTTTCTCTTGCAGCTGATCCAATGTCTCTTGGCATGATTTCAGAGCTGCAGCTGCCATCAAAGATCGAGCCTCCTCATCTTCAATGACTATGCCTTCTCCAAATTCATCTTGCAATCTGCCTACCCTTTCCTGTACTTCCTTGATCTGGCTCTCAATTTCCCAGTACTTCGCCAGTCTACTCTCGTACGAGTTCTTGACAAACTCTTTCTCAGTTTGAAGGCCCAGGATCCTTTTCTGAAGCTTATCAATCTCCTTAAGCCCCTCAGGTTTGCTTAAACCAGATTTAACAACTGCAACTGTAGGAGCTCTTTTATTGGACTTATCGGCTCTCATTTTCTTAGTGGCTGTTGTTAGGATGGTCTTTAAATCTTTCATTGGGGTCTTGGGAACATTTGGGATATTTTTTTTTTGAATCTCTTGAGGCTTCTTTACGTTTCTTGGCATGGCATCTTCTTCGTCGTCATCCATTGCAAACTGAACTTGTTCTGGGAAAACAGCAGCAATGGTGGTATTGGCATTCTGTAGTTCTGTTGAAATATGATCATACCGTTCAGCTAAGGCCCGATACGCCCGGTAAGCTTCTTCGACAAAGTTTATCAGCTCTGGCCTCTTCTTGTAGTACATTTCTGCTCTTTTGGCAAAGGAGTCCCCATCTTCTTCTATAAGTTTAAGTGTGTATGCCACCTTTTCCTCCAGATCTGCAATTACCATTTATTTTGTCAAAGAATTTTCCATAAATTAATAAAAATACAGCTTCTCTTTATGAATCTTTCAACTGTTTGATTAATATTAATTTGTATTCCTAACTATGTAATTTCAGGATAAACAAAATTATCTTTCTTCCTTCACTTTTGATGTCATAATTATTTAAGATGATCAAAGTGATTAAACAAAGTTAACAAATGAAAAGCTTGAAGATATATTCAAACTGTTTGGTCTTTCTTCATAATTACTCTATACCTTGCTTGCTGCTATATGTGCAAAAGTAAATTGGTATTATGGCTAGTTGAAATTATATTCTTGTGATTTGAATCAGCTTCTCGGTTCAATTCTCGACAACAACCAAATTGAAGCAATAAACCATTGTTCCCAGAAAAGAAAAAAAAAAAGAAGGAAACAGAGGATTGACTAGACCATTCTGCATAATATTTTCAAACTTGATAAGGTTTATCTGATGCTGGGCAGAAATTCAGATTCCTGAAGTTGGTTTGTTGCGAATGAGGTGAAATAAATAAATCAAGAACATATATATATATAAGTTTGATCAAACTTCCATTATCAGAGACAAAACCCTGCTCTGAAAGGAAAGAGAAATAACTATATCATTGAGAAGCTAAGTTTCCGGAATATATAAGTTCTGAAATCTGAATCCCATAATTTTGATTGTGATTAGTTAATATAATCTTTAAATTATTATTATAAAATGATATTATTTTATTGAGAATCAAAAGGAACTTGAAAGGCAATTATGAGAACAAACATGCAAGATGAGATTAACAACAATCAAAATGAAAGTTATCAGCGATCCAATAATCCGATCAAACACATTCTCAGCATGCAAAAAAGAAACTTATAATAACACAGTTGGTTATGTAAAAACACATAATACATAAAGTAAATGAATAAAATCTGAGCCAAAATTTAGAAAAAAAGACCTTGAAGATTCTGTTCGAGCCATTTGGACTGCTTTGTTCTGATGTGGCTTGCCCACCACCATGAATATGCATTACTTGCAGCTCTCTGCAACATATCTTTAGCTTGTTGAAGATGTGGTGTTGTTGACCATATAAAAAACTTAAAAAGATGAATACGTATGTGTTTGTAAAAGAAAGATGATGATGATGATGATGATGAAGAGAAAGAGTGTTGAAAAAAGAAAGAAAGAGAGAAGAAACGTGCAAGGTTATGGAGTTTTAGATATTCTTAATGGAGGGGAGCAAACTTCGGCCGCTTTCACTGTTGGAACCTTCCCTTCCCCTTTTCTTTTCTTTTTTAATGTTTGGATGTCCATTTCCATTTGCATGGGACTTTTCTTCTACACATTTTTTATTTTATTTTTATTTTTTATTACTACGTTATGGATTATTATTATTAATAAGGATTAATACTTTTGTTATGTTTAATACTATAAATTAATTAAGGAATACAATTTTTATACTTAATTAAAAGTATTACTATTTTATGGATTTATTTCATTTTCTCTTTGTGAGATTGCTTAGAATTAAATTCATTCATTTTATTCAAAACGTATTAATAATTTTGTAATGAATTTTCTTTAAAAAAAAAAAAAGAATATCTGTCTAGTAATTTAGTTAATCCCTAGATATGATGCTCAAGAAGAGCCAATGGTAGAGAGGCACGTAGCAATAGAAGCATTCTTTTAAAGAAAAACAAAATAAACTAATCTAATTATTAATAATAATTAGGTTTAAAAGTTAATTGAGAGGGTGGGGAATGGATGGGTCAATCTGTCACCAACCTGTTAATGTGATTTCTTTTCTTTTATTCATTCTACTTTATGCAAAACAAATAGGCACCACAAGCTCTTATTAATAATAATAATAATAATAATAATAATAATAATAATAATAATGTTGATAAAACAAACGATGACAAACCGGTATTTCTGTTAGTATTTTGGAGGGACTTGAATGTTTGGATTATAA
>WYDK02118170.1:2405074-2419090 GCA_009867345.2 Toxicodendron radicans
TTTAAGTCAGATATGTATAGTGTTATAGCATTTGCGAGGTGAAGAAAACAATTGATTAATGATTCGAAAAGAAAGGTAACGATTTAAGGTTAATATAAAAGATATAATCTTTCTAGCTACAGCTATAATTCGCTCCTGAGACATGTGACCCTCCATTTTTTAAGAGCGAGCCGTTAGCTTGGATTCATTTTTCAAAGCAGTGATAGAAATGTATAATATATTCATAATGATAAATTTTAAAATACAATGGAGAGTGACATGCAATGCATCATCCAAATTAATTGTGATTAACAGCAATTAAAACTTAAAAGTAATAAATAATTGGCGAAACAAGGATGGATTATTAGGTGGAACCACATCATAGTATCACCGTAGTATTATGAATTTCCTTTATTATACTAATATACTAAAAGATAATATATATTTTTTGTCAAAGTGCTACGGCATATTGTGCTTAATAGCTATTAAAAATAATAAATAATTGACGAAACATGGATGGATTGGATCAATGATCATGTGCGGTGGCGCATTGTCAATTTTCATACTTCAAGAATAGTACCTTGTGCGATTCCTCTTCGCTTGCTTTCCAAAATCGTAGACAATGCTCCCAATGGGGCCAAAATCTTGTGCCCTATTACAGAAAATCTCAAAAGATTCTTCTAGAGGAATTGGCTCCATGATTTGTTCTCGAAATTCGGCCATGAATTTCCAATAGGAGATAAATTGGTCCAAGGGATTCCTACGTATGTAAAACAATGCAACAATAAGAATAAGGGATGGACGGTTTTGGAATCAGAATCAACCGGTTCTTAAGATTTAGAATCGGAATCGGAACCTGTAAAATTACCTCCTACAATTAAAAAAATTATAAATACACCTCCAAAAATTTACAAAAGACCCTCTATTTAAAAAAAAAAAAAAAAACAGTTTAGTCTTGATTTCTGTAGTGGTGGAGCCGTAACCGGAACTGCACAGTATTAGTTCTGATTTTTTATAAACCTGGAACATGAACCAGAACCCCGGGTACTCGCCGGTAGAGATGGAAATTTGGGCAGGGTTAGGCCCAACCCGCCTCCAACCCGACCCTACATGGGGACGGGTCTGGCCCAACCTGCCCTAGGGGTTGCATGTAGGATGGGTTGGGCTTGGTAGCAGGTCGATTGTAGCAACCCGCAGAGTTGACCTTTTTCGACACTTTAATTTTAATTTAAAAAAAAAAACAATTTGCCCTTAAAAAATACTTTTTAATTTATAATCAATTAATCAATACTAATCATATAATCAATATTAATCAATTAATCAATTATAATCATTTAATCAACTCTAATCAATTCATCAATTAATCAATTCTAATCAATTCATCAATTGATTCAATTCTAATCAATTAATGAATTGATTATGATTCAATTCTAATAAATTAATCAATTGATTCAATTCTAATCAATTAATCAACTGATTCAATTCTAATCAATTAATCAATTCGAATCAATTAATCAATTATAATCAATTAATCAATTATAATCAATTAATCAATTCAAATAAATTAATCAATTCAAATCAATTAATCAATTAATCAATTCTAATCAATTAATCAATTATAATCAATTAATCAATTAATCAGTTATAATCAATTAATCAATTAATCAATTCATCTATTAATCAATTATAATCAATAATCAATTAATCAATTCTAATCGAATAATCAATTAATCAATTGATTAATCGATTAATTAATGAATCAATTTCAATCAATTATAATCAATTAAAAATTTAAGCAATTCATCAATTAATCAATTATAATCAATCAATCAACTCTAATCAATCAATCTATTGATCAATTGATTCAATTCTTATCAATTAATCAATTATAATCAATTCATCAATTAATCAATTTTAATAAATTCATCAACTAATCAATTAGTCAATTATAATCAATTAATCAATTCTAAACAATTAATCAATTAATCAATTCTAATCAATTAATCAATTTCAATTATAATCAATTTATCAATTAATCAATTATAATCAATCAATTAATTAATCAATTCATCAATTAATTAATTGATTTAATTCTAATCAATTAATCAGTTATAATCAATTCATCTATTAATCAATTATAATTAATAATAAATTAATCAATTTATCAATTTATCAATTCTAATCAATTAAAAATTTAATCAAGTCATCAATTCTAATCAATTGTAATTAATTAAAAATTTAATCAATTATAATCAATTCATCAATTAATTAATTCTAATTAATTAACCAATACTAATCAATTAATTAATTAATCAATTCTAAATTTCTAATAAATTTTAACAATTTTAAATTTAAAAAAAATATATTTATTGACCGGCCGACCCGACCCTGCCCGGCCATATTTCCATCTCTATCCGCCGGTTCCGATTCTACCTTATTTTTTTGCCCACCCCTCATAAGAATCATTCAAAATAGAATTTGGTTGTGAAACGTACGGAATATGCTTGGCATTCCCAAGCTAATATTCTTGGATCACATTGCTTAGCTCTTCATGATCGTTTCCAGGTGAAGCGTTGGTTTTTCAATTCATAGGCTATTTGTGTCTCCATGGAATTTTTTTGGTGATTAATTAAAATAAATGATAAAAAGACTCAATAGACTTATGCAATTTATAGCTCATGATGTTGAATATTTATATAACATTTTCAAAATGACATCTAATAACTGAGAACCTTCGAGATTTTGAGAGAAAAAGTACTGATATTTTTTATTTTTCTTAATTGAGTACAATATACTCCACTTAACTTTTATATTAAGTGAAGAGTAATCAGCTAACTAATTCATAACAGTACAATAAATGTTTAACAACTGAATGCAACAGAATAGTAAAACGACATCACTTTGACACTTGACCAAAAGACCATTTTAACCTTCTTAGATATTCCGTAGTCCAATATTGCCCCTTAAACTAGAAAGTGTAAACTTTGTAAATTCTTCACTAATTCAATTCAGCATTCATTCCAATTTTCTCCCTTAAACAGGAATGTAGCAAACCTTGCACTTCAGGCAATCTTCTGATCTATGTTGCATACCTTCTCCAACTGAACTCTTCTCAATTAGACAAGAAAATACTACTTTATTCTTTCTTAGCTAACTTGTTTGCAGATTACTAAAAATAACTTCAAGAGCACATCACAACTACAGAGCACCAAAACATTACTTCAGACTTCTAAGAGAGCACACCACAACTATAGAGCACCAAGACATTACTTTAGACTTCTAATGTACAAAATCTTCAAGTCCACAACACAACCCACATCACAACTATCACCGCATATCTTCAAAACACCTCAAGAGCAACACCAAGTATTCTAGACTTCAGACTTCTTGATGCGAACCCCAAAGACAACGCTTTGAGACCCAACACGCTAGAATGAAAACAAGATCCCAAGGAAAGCTAATTCAGATTTATGAAGGTAAAACATTGACCCAATGCCTATGATAAGACACGAACTAGAGGTAGAAAGAATATAATTTAGACACTACACTCTAGAAAATGTGAGAATGAGATTGATAAGTCTGAATATGAACGCCGCAAGGTGAAAACCCCTGATAAGTTCTCTAGTTCGCAAAAGAACTGAAGAGAAAACCTCTCAATAATGCCAAAAACGAGATCTCCCCTTTATTGATGAATAATATGCCTTATATAGGCTATAACAAACCCTAATTATTCAAATGTACTGGGCTTAATTAATATAACAAAGTTCAGCCCACTAACTAGTCAAAATAAGCCTAATAAATGCTGGCCAAATAATAAAAAAGGGGTTGGGTTTTTAAATTAAAACAACCCTTTTAGTTAATCTCAACTACCCTTAAATACCATAAATAGTCTTAAGTGAAAAAGGAAACAAAATAACCTAAAAACGTCATAACTGTGCGCGACACAGCCCTAACCGTGGCCGAAATTAGTTCTCCACAGTCTAGGTCATGGTGCTTTCTGTCTTCTTAGTTTTTCTCTTCATTCCACCACCATGACCATGCTGAAATACCAAGGCATGGTCATGGCATTAGAAAATGACAGCTACTCTCAATTTCTTCAAGCTTTAAGTCTCAATTCCCTTCCAATGCACCAATCAACGCAATTAAAGCAATGATTAAACTTCTTCTTGGACTTAGGCTTCAATCTTGTTACAATCTTTTTGGATCCCTCTAAGGCTTTCTTGGCTTCATGCGTTGCTCTCTTGGCTTCAAGTTCTTCAATTAAGCTTGACAAGGCATGTTGCATCTTTTTAGCTCGACTTCTTGTAATTGGGCCCACCGAAATGTGAAGAGGATTTTGTGTCGGCTTTACAAGAACAGGTTGCTCGGTCATGTCCCCATCATTCCCTCTCTCTTGAAATAGATTCGTCCTCAAATCTCTTTCTTTGTTAGACATGATTGAAAAATTGCAAAAGTGTTAGAAATACCTCACAAACACTCCTTCATGTGTTTCCCTCAAAGATGTCACTTAACGCTCGTGTTTGCACTCTTATTTTTTTTACTCTAATGTTGCTCACAACTCACTTCCCTTTTACCACTCTTAATTTTCTCCTTTTCAATTCTTTATTGAACTAAATGAACCAAAATAAAGAATGATACTCATGTAGCAATCAAATAGTACTAGAGACAAAGAACCAAGAAACAAATGACTATGAAGCAAAACACAAGAATTTGACTAAAAAAGGACTCACACTTTTTTTTTTGGTCAAAACTTGCTTGCTGTCCTTTTTTTTTTTGTTTTTAATGGGCTAATAATCAACTGAACAAGACAATTTAATAATGAAAAGACCAGAAACTAAGGTGGAATCACAAGTGGCTGAAATCAAGATTTCAAGAAAAGATAGCAAGACTCAAGATTAATATGCAATTGACAAAGAAAACAAATGGCGGAAGGTGAATAAAAATTACAAACCCGATTTAGAGCCTGGCTCTTATACCAACTGAAGCGAACCCCAAAGACAACGCTTTGAGACCCAACACGCAAGAATGGAAACAAGATCCCAAGGAAAGCTAATTCAGATTTATGAAGGTAAAACCTTGACCCAATGCCTATGATGAGACACGAACCATAGGTATAAAGAATGTAATTTAGAATCCAGACTCTAGAAAATGTGAGAAGGAGAGTGATAAGTCTGAATATGAACGCCACAAGGTGAAAACCCCTGATAAGTTCTCTAGTTTGCAAAAGAACTGAAGAGAAAACCTCTCAATAATGCCAAAAACGAGATCTTCCCTTTATTGATGAATAATATGTCTTATATAGGCTATAACAAACCCTAATTATTCAAATGGATTGGGGTTAATTAATATAACAAAGTTCAGCCCACTAACTAATCAAAATAAGCCCAATAAATGCTAGACAACTAATAAAAACGGGTTAGGTTTTTAATTAAAACGACCCTTTTAGTTAATCTCAACTACCCTTAAATACCATAAATAGTCTTAAGTGATAAAGGAAACAAAATAACCTAAAAACGTCATAACTGTGTGCGACACAACCCTGGCTGTGGCCGAAATTAGTTCTCCACAACCTAGGTCATGGTGCTTTCTGCCTTCTTAGTTTTTCTCTTCATTCCACCACCATGGCCATGCTGAAATACAAAGGCATGGCCATGGCATTAGAAAATGACAGCTACCTCAATTTCTTCAAGCTTTAAGTCCCAATTCCTTCAAGCTTTAAGTCTCAATTCCCTTATAATGCACCAATCAACTCAATTAAAACAATGATTAAACTTCCTCTTGGACTTGAGCTTCAATCTTGTTAACAATCTTTTTGGATCGCTCTAAGGCATACTCGACTTCATGCATTGCTCCTTTGGCTTCAAGTTCTTCAATTAAGCTTGATAAGGCATGTTACATATTTTTAGCTCGACTTCTCGTAATCCAGCCCACCAGAATGTGAAGAGGATTTTGTGTTGGCTTTACAACAACAGGCTAGTCGGTCATGTCCCCATCACTTCTAATGTACAAAGTCTTCAAGAACACAACACATCCCACATCACAACTATCACAACATATCTTCAGAACACCTCAAGAGTAACACGAAGTATTCCAGGACATATTACATTTCGGAGCATTTAAAAAAAGAAAACTTCAACAACACTTTATGACTTGCAACAGTAACACAACATCTACACACAAGAACACAGGTTGCACAACACTCAAGCAGAGACCTCATAGGTAGCATCACACCATAAACTTACTGATGACACTACTTGTCCTCAGCAGTTTGATTAATTGGCTAGCACAGTTAAATTGTGTTTTAGTTCAAGAAACTGAGTTACTGACAGAGCTTTAGTCAAGATATCAGTAATCTGAAGCTTGGAGGGAACATACTGGACTACAACCTGTTTAGCAAGAACTTGATCTCTAATAAAATGGGCATCAATCTCAATATGCTTTGTTCATGCATGAAACACAGGGTTAGCAGCCAATGTGGAGTTTGCTAGAAACCTTTGGCTACTAACCTAGCTTTGTACTTTTGCAATGACACATCATCATTGTACTTGATTCGAAATACCCACTTGTTCCTAACGATATTCATGTCAGGAGAACCAGGAACCAAGGTCCAAGTGTTGTTCTTAGCCAAAACATCATACTCATTTTGCATGGCTTATTTCCATTCATCACAAGACAGAGCTGTCTGAACTGAGGTTGGTTCAGACTGGACATAGGGTTGACCTGTAACAAGAAGAGCAATATTCTTTTGAGCAACAAAATGAGTCGGCATAGGATAAGAATGCTCAACAATTTGTATGGGAGCAAAAGAAGCAGAGAACTGTGATTGAGTTAAATCAACATTGAGAGGAAAAAAATGTTGTGTAGAACTAGGTGGATGTGTAGGGTTGGATTCATGTGGTAGACTAGAACACTTTTGGGCAGTAGATTTAGATCTAGATAGCATAGGATGGGAACTCTTAACAGTCTTAACAAATGGAATTAAGTCAACAGTAAGAGGGCAAGAGGATTGTGTAGGACAAGGTGGGCGTGTGAGGTTTGAGTCAGGTGATAGACTAGGAAACACATAATCAATCATGAGAGGATTAGCCAACTAAGCTAAACTAGGAGACAAATGAGAAAAAGTTGGGAAAATAGAAGAGGAAATAGTAGGATGAGAAGAGGACAAAGGATCAGAAGATGTGGGTAAAGCTAACTGCAAAGCGGAAGACTTGGATGGTAAAAAAAGAGAATCAGTAGAAAGTGAAGGAGTAACAAATGTAGAGTTAGAAACTTGCTTACCAATTGTTGTGTGAGGATTGACCAGTCCACCTATTACAGCTGGAGAGCTTGAAGCAGTGGGAGCAACCTTGAAAGAAACATGAATAAAAGGAAAACTAGAAGGGACAAGAGCAGAGAAAGAATTTGTATTTAAAGGTGAACAATCAGTACCAATACTAGTATTAAAAGGAAACTCTGACTCATTAAAAGTAACATTTGGGGTGATGAAAATTTTGCCTTCAGATGAGAAGCACTTAAAGCCTTTGTGGACTAAACTATACCCAACAAAAACACATTTAGAACTATGAAAATTAAACTTATGCTTATGAAAATCTCTCAAATAGGGAGAACAAGCACAACCAATTACTTTAAGTGACACATACACAGAGGTTTTGCCAAATAAGACTTGATAAGGAGATTCAAAATGCAAAACATAATAAGGCATCCTATTAATTAAGAAAATAGCAGTCTCAAAGGCAAGCCACCAATACTGTAAAGGCATTAAGGCATGCGCAAGTAAGGTAAGACCAGTTTCTATAACATGTTTATGCTTCCTCTCACTCCTACCATTTTGTTGATGAAAATAAGCACAAGAATGCATGAATTGTATTCCAGTTTTTTTGAGATAAGAAAGCAGTCCTTTATCCTCACCTCCATGATCAGATTGTAAACATTGAAGTTTATGATTGAATTGCCTTTCAGCTAAATGGCGAAACTTGATGAAAATTGATTGAACCTCAGCTTTGTTCTTAAAGGAAACAACCATGTAAAATGACCATAATCATCTAAGAAATGGACATAATATCTATAGCCATCTAATGAGACAATAGGAGCTGGACCCCAAACATCACTATGAACCACTTCAAGAGGTTTGGTAGCTCGAGAATGAGACACATGAAAACTATTTTTATGTAGTTTCCCAAGTGGACATGCATCACAGAAAGGCATGGAGGACAAAGATTTTGATGAAAATTGGGAATATGAGACATGATTTTGGTAAAAACCTCTAAATGAGGATGACCTAACCTTTTGTGCCAAGTTAAGGCAGAATTGGCACTCTCATTACTAACATGAAGAGCTAAAACAGAATTGTTATCAAGAGACAAATGAGAGACATGAGTAGTATTAGAAGTAGTAAAATCAAAATCACCAGCAATGTTATGCTGAACAATGTCATTTTTCTCAACAAAAGATGCAGCACAACCAAAAACCAAACTTGCAACTTTATTCAATGAAGCTTGAGTACAAGTAGACTCAGTCTCTTTACAAATATTAACAGAAACACTATGTATTAAAACAAGCTGTTGGAGACTTGAATTCTTGGTACTTACTATGATAATCTAATGGAGTCTAAGACTCAATAGAAGACTGGAAAGTAGTAAACCTAGGAACATTAGAATGATCAATAGAAGCACAAGAACTTTGTGAGGATGAAGAGAATGATGACAAGTGTGATGGAAGCTTTAGTTGATAAAGGCCAGCTTTAAGCTCTCCTTGCAATAACACTATTCTGGAGACTTTGTCCTTAACAAAACAACAATCAGAATTAAATTCAACCACTACATTGTTTTCCTTGGTGAATTTGGAAATACTAAGGAGATTTTTGGTTATCTTAGGAACACACAAAACATTCTTCAAATATAGACACTTAGATTGCAAATAGTTAGGTAACAAAGCAAAGCCTACATGAGAGATGTTAAGGAACTCACCATTACCGACTTGTAATTGATCAACTCCATCATAATTTCTACTATGATTCAGCTGACTATGATCGACACTGACATGATTAGTTGCCCTATAGTCCATATACCAAATTGGATGAACAGGTGCAGCAGCCAAGTTAATGGTACAGTATCAAGAGTATTTTAGGAAGACTGGTGAGAGGCGAAATGAGCTTAGGAAGGAACAAGAGTATGGAAGTGTTCCTGACCAGAGGCAGGAGTATGAAAATGTTTTGACCAATACCATGAACTTGTGTAGTTGCTGCAGAAACATGCAATGGTAGCTTACTAGGAAGTGTAAACACTGGTTGCTGAAAAGAAACTGAGGATGGCCCTTGTAGAGGCACTTGGTGTGGATGTTGTTGACCAATATATGATTCTTGTTGGAAACCAATCCAAACAAAGTAAGTGCCAGGAGAAACTGATTGCTGCATCATAGAAGGTTGTAACACAGGAGAATTGTGAATAGAATGACCATATCCATAAGTAACAATAGAGGAGTAAGGAGTACTATTAGAAACAAGGCCAAGTCCAATTGACTGTGAATTGGATACATATTATGGTGGAGCTCCATTATATGCAGAATTGTACCTATGATAACATTGAATGGTAGTGTGGCCAGTTTTGCTACACACCTGATAAACCAACCTCCCTCGGCCAATTCCTCTTCCTCTTCCTTTTCCTTGGCCAGTCATATTATAACTTGATGATCTATAGGTTGAAAAATGAGGCTGATTTGTGGATAAATGAGGAGCAATGACTGGTAAGGGCAAATGTTGAGTATATGATGGACTAGAAAGAGTATTCAGATAGGGAGCAAAAACACTTGAAGGATACATGTAGTTAGGAGAACCAAGTGGTATAGTTGAAGTAGTAACAGAGGACGAGTGTTGACTAATATTACCCACAGTAGCAAGATGCACTGAACTGTTTGAAAAATCTATGGAATTGAACTTCTCAAGCCTCATTTCAAACTGTTGTAACAAAAATTGTGCTTCTTGTAATGTAACTGAATCAAATTTAGACTCAATTCGTGAGGTGAAATTGACTACAGTAACATCAAATTTAGGACCTAAACCATCCAATACATGCTGCAATAAATCTTCATTAGAAACAATTGAACAACTGGCTGATAAACGTTCTGCGATACCTCTCATTTTCTTAATGTAGTTATTGACACTAAGACTTCCTTTCTAGGTAGTCTGAAGTAGATTTTTTAAATGAAGAGCTCGAGCTTTGGAATCAGTTAAGAATTCATTCTCAAGAGTGTGCTAAATTTCAGTAGCAAATTTGCACTTTGAAACGCAACTAAACATACATTCAGAGATAGATGCTAATAACCAAGTAACAAGAAACCTATCTATTCTCTTCCAACCTAAATAGGCTGGATTAACTTTCCGTTGAACAGAACTGTCTTTTGACTTAACGGTTCCTGATTCAGTCACAATTTCAGCTTCAAGAATAAGCAAAGGCTCAGGACATGAGACTAATCCTGTCAAATGATCCTCTAAATCATGAGCTCCGACGGCAAATAGAACTTGTGATCGCCAAAAGCGATAATTATCCTTGTAATTGTCGCGAGTCAATTTAGGGTTTATCACTTGTAAGATGGAAGGAAAAGCAGAAAGATGAAACTCATAAGAACTATAACGCTTCTTCTCCATATCAATTGTTGAAAAATCAGATCCAGGAATGGCAGCCATTGACGCTAGTCAAGTGGCTCTGATACCATGAGAACCTTCGAGATTTTGAGAGAAGAAGTACTGATATTTTTTATTTTTCTTAATTGATTACATTATACTTCACTTAACTTTTATATTAAGTGAAGAGTAATCAGACTAACTAATTCATAACAGTACAATAATTGTTCAACAACTGAATGTAATAGAATAGTAAAACGACATTACTTTGACACTTGAACAAAATACCATTTTAACCTTCCTAGATATTCCTTAGTCCAATAATAACAACTCAGACCATGTGATTCTGAAAAGAGATGTTATTGTTAGCCAAAATCAAGCAAAGCTTGATCAATGGCTTGAATCAAGCAAAACTTGATTTTAGCCATTAGCATGATTCTAGCATGTATTGTAATGAATAAATAAAGAGCTCTTGTACATTGAAAAACACACAATTGAATATACAATTTCATTCTTTGCATTTCTCTCTAGAATTCTAACATGGTATCAGAGCCTAGGTTTAGGACAACGAGTTGCTATTTCTATGGTTATATGCATGTCTAGGAAAATTTTGTCACCAAGCGATAATAGTCTAAGGAGGTTGGGTTTTAAGTGGGACTGTTTGTTACGCTTCCAATTTCTTGGAAATTTTCCTAGTCCATATTAAATCATTTTAGAATAGCACTTACCCACTACAAGAAAATTGTAAATCGTCGACGGAAATTACCGACGGATTTTAATCCATCTGTAATTTTCGACGGAACGCCGATGGATAAAATGCAAATATTAATAATGGCAAATCCATGAGGGATTAGCGACTTATTATCGACGGAAATACCGACAAAACAAACATCGGTCGTTAATCTGTCATTAAGTGTTGGCACGAATTGGCGTTAAATATTTAACGACGGGGTTGGAATGGAAAATATATGTGTCCAAACATTTTGTCGTTAATTCGACGGAAAATAAAAATAATATATTAAGTTTACCGACAGATTAGAAACGAACATTACAATGACATCGGTTTGGCCCGCAGTATTTACATTTATTAATATATGAGCGGATTAGCGACGGATTTTCCAACGATATCGTTTGTATATTTACTATTAATGTTAACAATGGATTAGAAATGGGTATGACAATGACATCGTTTTAGACTGCATTATTAATTACATGTATTAATTTAGAGACGGATTAGCAACGGATTTTCCAACGACGTTGTTTTTCTAATTTGCATTAATATTAATGACGGATTTATCTGTCGCTAACCGTCAGATATATAAATTGCGAACCCCAAATCGATTTCGGAAATAACCCTAACTCCCTTTTCTCTTTGATTTCGAGCTCTCATTCACTGCCAACGGCAAAGACTCCCATTTTCTCACCAAAAAAAATCAATTTGCTGAAATTTCTTGGAAGCTTTAGAACCCTGAAATTCTCCGCTTCTTCATCAAGCTTCTCATAGCCAGGTAACTCTTATTTCTATCAAATTTCGTATTCTTTCAGCATTTTCTTTCATTTTTCTAATTATATTTCAATTCTATTATTTATTTATTCTTTCTTTATCATTCAAGTGAGTTTTTTTTTTTTTTTTTTCATTTGCAAACTGATTATATTTTCTGTATTGTTTGCCACCTTGCTTTTAATATTTCTCCGCTGAATTTGATAATTGAAACTATAACAGCTACGAAGTTAATTTAATTTGTGAATTTGAAATGATAAGAATCTAGTTATTGTATTTCATTTCTAGGGTTACCATAAGATAAAGTAATTTTAATTTTTTGTTTGTTCATGTAGTAAATTAGGGTAGAAATAGTTTTATTTAGAGCAGATGATTATTGTTAATGAATTAGTGTATACACACATCTATCACTTTGTATACACCTATTAATTTATGAAGATGAGATTATTTTCTATATCAATTAATTAGGCACGATGATTATTTTCAATGCAATAATATGTAATTTTGATTTTTTTGCAGCGTTTCTTAAGTCCGCTTGTTCAGGTTAACTGGTAGTTAATGTAGTGGCATCACCTTGCTTATACATATCAATCCTACAATGGTGGTTGCTGGTTCCCTGCAATTGTCCCATGACTTGGGACTTTGTAGGAACCAGGGGTACACAAAAGGAATCAAGGTAGAGGAATTTTTTTTTTTTTCTGTATACAATGTCTATTCCCCAATTTATTATGTTGTGGATAACTGAAGTCGTGTATTTGTTCTCAGAATGTAACGGGAAGAGGCAACCTACATTTATTGAGTGCTGCTCCCACATCAAGTGTTTCGGTATGTTTTCTTGTTGCAATGTGGCAGAATTGTGCCTTTTTATTTAGATTAGATAGTGTTGAGAAAATGATTATTATATATACGATATGAGATTTTCACCTTAAAATAAGGTAACGTATGTAGCATCAAATTTTTTATTTTTCTTTTATTTGGTGTTTGTCTATAATTAGTTGAGACCTCAGTTACAGATGCATTATGGCAGCATGGTAACATTGCATGACAAACGGTTTACCAAAAAGGTGTTTCAATGCTATTTTGTCACTTAATTTGCCTCGGCGTTTTTGTATTAGATTAATTCACATATATATTGTACAGCTTCCATCTTCTTAAGAGTCTATTGTAGACATTTGGTCCACTGCTGTAACTCCTTTTTATCATCAATACATATCTCTTTTGTTTCCGATCAAAAACAAAAATGATATATTGTCACTCAGCTTTTCCATGCTATATTTCTTAATCTAGTTCAATACTGGTATCTACTAATTGTGAATTTCTATAGTTTACAAACAAAGAACTAAGTGTTGGGTTTGTTTAAACCAAATACCATTATTCTATTCATTATCCTATTTCAACAAATATCAATTATATATTTTTCTATAAATATTATTATCCAAATTTTATCAATATCAATACACGTTTTTCTATAAATATTATTTGAATACTATCAAAATCTAATCATATTTCAACAAATATTAATACATATTTTTCTACAAATATTATCTAAATATTATTCAAATACTATTTGTCCACTATTTACCAAACGATAATACTATACTTACAATGTCTATACATAAACAAAGTGATGTGTCATTTCATGATTAGAGGTGGGCAAAAATAATTAATCCAATCAATTAATCTAATCAATTCTAATTTCGATCTATTAATCAATTAAATAATTAATCAATTGTTATCAATAAATTAATCAATTTGATTATAAATTAATCAATTAATCAATTAAACAATTAACCAATTTGATTATAAATTAATCAATTGATAATTCAATCAATTCTAATTTCAATCAATTAATAATTTAATCAAGTAATCAATTAAATAATTAATCAATTGTAATCAATTAATCAATTTGATTATAAAT
>WYDK02118170.1:2428081-2448562 GCA_009867345.2 Toxicodendron radicans
ATAGCTGCAGATATTTTACTTGCATCTTTGCATTGCTAACTTATGTCTAGAAACCTAGACTGAAGCTGTTTTTTTTTTTAACTCAAGCAGTCATACACTGTAAATGATCTCAGTATATTCTTCATTATCAGTCTCTACTAATGTCTAAACTCTAAACCACTTCACAATAGTAGGTTGTGAAATTGGTGATCTTGTAGTTCAATGAATGATAGAATTGCAGAAACTTTCATAGGTAATTTTAGCCCAAGCATTGTCACTTCTTTCACAAACTCAGCTTACTTTATTTTCCCTTCTGAAATTATCTCTAGTCATGACATGAGCATATAATGTTTAACATCTCTTGGCCAAGGCATAGATATTCGTAGTAAATTTGTGCAAGAAAGACTAGTTTGTAGACTAAACAAACAAAAAAGGATAGAAAACAAAAACATTTGGTACCAGTGAATGATACATAACTATATTTTCTATTCTGATCTGATCTGAAAATGCAGTCCAATAATATATCAGATTCAAAAGATTTGACAAATACAAGCCAATCCTGCATTGATTCCACCTCCAATACACTGCGTGTAATAACCAAAAACATTATATGGATTGTTCAATTAAACAAGTCAATCGTGTTGTTACTTATTTATAATATTGATGCTAATCACAAAAAAATAGACATGAAGCGTAATCAGTTGCTATAGAAGGTGACACATCCTTGAGCATCTTAGACATGGCACATGCAGTCAGGAGCAGGATATGTATAAATGGACTGCTTAATTTTTCTTAATCTGATCTGCCCTTGCCTATTTTCATGTCCTTCAACCACTGCCTGCTGAAAGTCTGACCAACTCATGCTTTTGTTTAGGAAGAGCGGACCCAACAATGCCATGTTAGGCCGTATAGTCTTCAAGTTCTCATACGTTCGATGTCCCACCTGTCACCATCACAAAACTTTCATCTTCTTATGGATTCTTAATGTAAACTACTGCATTCGAGCTCTCTAATTGTTCAAAAACAGCTAATTAAATGAAGTTTTGAGATAGGTATAACTATAACATAAAGCTATGCTTATATAACAAAGTTTAAATCCAAGTTCAGACAACCCATGCCAGTCCATGGTGAAACAATCGCGAACTGTATTTAAAATATGGTTAATGAGTATTAAAAGCTTTAAATGCACCATTTCAAGTATAGCCACTTCCCAATTGCTATTCATCACAATTTAACTACTAAATCGTAGTCTCTGCATTAAGAGTTCAACCTTACTGGATTTGGATGGGAATAATCTTTGGCAGTTTTAAATGACATTGGAAGGCCAAGTGCAAAGCATAGGTCTTCTCACAAATTGAACCTTATGTTAGTTTAGTGATCCACATACCAGAAAACAGCAGTAAAACTCACCAATGCATTATGCATATTTCCTGGAGAAGCAGAGATGAAGATGTCGCTGTGCATGCTAACATAATAATCAAGTGCAGCTAACAAAGAAGCCTTTCCTTTAATCCTTGCCCGTTCCTCAGAAGATGCCAGGCTCTTTTTATCTTCCATAAGTGGAAACAATCTTCGTAAAGCTGAAATCCTAGCTTCCCCACCATATACCTGAAAGCAGCAACATTGACAAATAAAAAATATTAAAATAGAAACATAAATTACACTTGTTTAAGCATGAAGAGAATGGAGAGTAACATGGCCAAGCTCAAGTTACATGGATAAAAGACCTTGTGGGAGGCAAGATAAAGACGAGTACTGTTGTCAAAACCCAATGCTGCTAGCAGTAACCCAATTTCTTCTGGAGTCAATGGGCAACGCCCCTGACTCCTCAACTCTTCATCAGTGAACTGGGAGTTAAGAACTCTTCCTTGCCAAATCATTTGCCGGTACTTGGCCAGAGCCAACTTTTCAGCTTTGCCCCCACCAAAATCACAGGCTGAGTGAGCTGCCATGTCCTGCATATTCACAAGGTAAATGAAAGAGCTCATGGACAGAAAAATCTTACAATTAAACTATTAAAACAAGATGGGTGCATCACCTGTTGAACAATTATATAAGTGTGAAATCCAGAATTATTACCATGTTTATGTCAACAGGAAAGCAGGCCTATTGTTAGGAAAGCTACAATTTACTGATGTCAGCGCATTAACTTTACAACTGGTGTTAAAAACTTATATCCCCTATGTTTCAGTCCCAAGATTTATGAACAGAATGCAAAGCATAATATGAAGGTAAAAATAATGAGCAAAGTCCCATTTTTCTTCCCATACAAGATAAGCATACAAACTAGAATGTAAAAACACCCCAACTTCAACTCACACCACCCATTTACCAGTAATAGAATTAAGTCATACCTTATCAAACCGGAGGTGTAGCACAACAAATTTCCATGGCTCTTGTTTGTTATATGCATCAATATAATCCAGCAAATGGCCATTACCAAGCACTCTATTTTTACTTGAAGGATACCTTAAGCGGCTGACAAGGGCATCTCCAAGTTCTCTAATATGAGGAACAAAAATCAATGCTTGAAAATTCGCTTTACAGCGTAGCTGTTGAATGTCCATTGGCAAGTTGTCAAAAGTTAGGCGGTGAGAGAATGGAGAAATCGCGGCAATCCCATAACTGGAACATGAAAAATGTTACAGATCTCAGAAATGACCAAGATAAAACGCTAAAACTTCACAATTATCCTGGGTCTTTGGATATCCCAGAAAATAACAGGGCTACCCACACTAAAAATCAGCATAATGGTATCATCAAGGGGGCATATATTGAATTTAACTAAAAATTTTGGAGAATGAGAACTTTTAAAACAAAAATATATAGAACTTATCTTGAAAAGAAAAAATATTTAACAAAAACACAAGAAAAAAACTGGAGTTGATAGCACTAATAAAATAATTGCCTAAAATTGCTAAAAACGCAACTTCACATCCAAAACAAGTAGTTCTGGTAACTAACCTCTGTAGTACAGGCAAGACATTCTCTAGATACCAGTTAGCCGAAGCATGAACAGGAGCTGTCTTGATTCTTGTAGCTCGAATAGCTGTGGCATAATACTCCCTTGTGCTCCAAAAATATTCGTCAGGAAGCTCTTTTACAATAGAAATATCATCTTTTAATACATTAATAAAATGGTCCACATCAAATATATCCATGAAGGAGCTGCAGGTGAAAGTAAGCAACATCAGAGTGATGTCTTCCCCAAATGAACGAAGGAAAATCATGTACAATTAATTAAAAAAAAAATGAGGAAAGTAGAGGTTACTTCCACAGGAATTACCTTGAGTCCTGCCAAACAGGATTTACTTCAAGATGTGGGATCACAAGCGTTGCATTCAGTATTTTAGCAACAGCTACTGCATCACATATCTAAGAAAAGGAGATAACTTAAGCCACTATTCATTAAAAAAAAAGACTTGTGACTATTTAAGTTTTTTTACAGCAGATAAGTGACTGCAAGATTAATTCAACAAGTATACAAGATTTTTATTCATCAGCACCCATGGCATCTCAAGGTATCTAGGAAAGACATCAATTATAACCTCCAAGTACCTACCCCCATTCTCTGCTGGTTTAACCCTCCATCAAGAAATACTTGAATGTATCCCTGAGATGTCTGAGGTAATGCTGCTTCAAATAATGATGTGTCCATCCAAGACCAATCAGAATCATGAACAAGAATAATGAAAAAAATTAATAAAGTAAAAACATTTGTATTACAACTTTAAGTTTCATTACTCAATTGGAATATTAAATAATTACAGAAGTCCAACTTATATGGTAGCCTGATTTCTCCTTACTTACAAGGGGCTTTTGCAGATTCAACACATGGTCTCCATCCTTGATTGAGCAAAGGAACCCAAAGATCAGATTGCTTTCCAGTTGCCTGAAAGAGATACACAAAGGGAACCAAAGATGGGATTTTTTCAAGTGAAACATGAAATTATGAGGAAAAAACAGACGCCACTTGCAAGACTTTTACTAACATATTCGCGTTGCAAAGCACTCTTGAACAAAGGTAAGTGCCTTGGCTTTGGAGCATTTGGATCCTGCAACAATAATACCTTTTCAATAAAGCAGTACAACTACCCAGAAACAAGTAAACTTCATAGATATGGTGCCAAACCAACACAGAATAGTTACAGGCATGTTCTGATGTACATGAATATATGCATTATTTTGAAAATCACATGCCACATGAGAGAGCACAGAAGAGGCATACAGACCAATTGGAAGGTGAATATTACTTCATTGTATTGAACAACCCAAAAATTAAAACACATTAGCTTGGTAAGTTCTTTACATCCATATGCTTTCCAGGAATTACAAAGTGAAATGTTTTGTGATGCATATGCTCAGAGCAAAAATACTACCCCAAATAACTTTGCCGTCTCTTGCACCCATGGAGCAAGGGTCCACCTCCACTCTAACTCACTTATATGCAGAGACTTCCAGATGTCATTTGGGTTTGTGCAGGAAAACTAGCTTCCAAGATGATACAATCTTGAGTGCCATCGTTACCATCATGCAAGTTATCTTTGTCCATGTTTTAAAGCCGTCTCATACATAGTGACTTATTCATGAACAACACTCCTATACTAGTATAGCATGAAGAAATCAATCAGATGGAAACATATGATTGCATCGTTACTAAACAACACTCCTAGACACATCTGCTCAGTAGACTGCCACTCACTTTTTGCAGCTGCAAAGCACTCTTGAGTAGAGGTAAGTGCCTAGGTTTTGGAGCATTCCATTCCTGCATAAAATAACCAATTTATCAAATAAAGTAGCTTGTGACTTTGGGTATAAGAGAGTAATAAAGGGAAATGTGCAAATAGCTATACATGATATGAGCAATCTTCCACAACATATTTATCTTATTAATTAAATTCATATGGACACAAGTTCTCAAAGGAAGAAAAAGATAAATAATTTCTGATTCTAAAGCGAGGCACAAAAATAATAACCACAATATCGTCTTTTTTCTGACATGGATTATTTTTAAGGAACTTTCAAATGTAAATTAATTTTTTTCAGGAAAACAGCTTTGCAGGATTTATGGTGTTGGGTATCATTATGGCTTTGATGCAAGGATAAAAGATAAACAAATTGTGATGTCAATACTCAGAGCAAAGATACCACCCAAAATGACTTTATTCCCTTTTATAACCAATGGAGCAAAGATCCAATATAACTCAAGTCTTATTCAGGGTGTTCCAGATGTAAGTCATGCTTCTTGTGGGGAAAATAGCTTCCAAGGTATTTTGTCTGCGCTTCATATCCTTCTTAGTTAATTGTTACTAGACTTATTTGATTAAAAAAAAAAAAAAAAATTCCAAAACCACAGTTAGCATAACCATATAAGATCACTGCAATAGCAGTCATTCAACCATTCTACCAAGTTTCCCTCTTTAGGCATCTATTTCATCTTTTCCTGCCTTCTAATTTCCAGGAGAACATAAGAACATGAAACATCTTGTAAGAACTATAAACCAACTCAAAACTCCAAAATGCGTCACATGCGCAGCCCTGCAGACACCAATAAGCCACACTTTTTATGCACCATCTCGTCAAAGAATGGTGTCAAGAGACCCCAGTCAAGTAAAGTCGAACAATTCAACTTACCAAACCCACACAGTAACCAATCAGCGAAAATCTTGTCATAAATATAACAAAACCTCATCTCAACTTGTCCCACACTATTGACTATATTTACACCCAGCAATTAAAAAGCTCAACTTTCCCCAATCATACGTGTTGAGAATTGAAACTAATCCCTTTTGTCTATTTCAAGTAACCATCCATACTTCCAACCTAAGAGTTCCATTTTCATTCCATCACTTAACTAGATATTGGACCATAATTTTATCATTTAAGAAGAAACAAAAAGTAATGGAAATAATATTTCCCCAAACTTCAATAGGCTAAAATAACAAAAAAAAAAAAAAAAAAAATTACCCATTTCGCATTAGAACAAAATAAGAAGCAAATATAGAGAAAGGAAATAAAGCATACCGAGAACATAGAAGGGGAAGCATGGCTTAATGGACTGAACAAACTAGGCAATAAAACTGGAAAAAGAAGCACCAAAAGCCCCGCAAGAGCTCCTCCTCTTTGAGTCTGATAACCATAAGAACTCTTGTAGTGAAACTTCATTGCCACAACCTCAACCTCAGATCTCAAACCGTGTCAAAACACAAAATATACCCAAGAAAATTGAGTTTTTAAGGGTAAAGAAAAGCAACAGCCATAAATAATCACATGTATCAAACATTACACACTCTTACTCTCTCTCTCCACCATCATTTCCAACTCTATATGTCACTGTTTTAAGGCATCCCGTACACCTGTGAAACTGCAGTTGGCCCCTTAATTGCACTAATTATTTCTCTTCAAAAAGGGGCCCAGATGGAAAAAACAAGAGTTTAAAGATTGTGTACGTTAACCTTGGAATTATAATCGCATAAAACAACCGGCAATGAAGTTGTCTTCTGTTGTTATTTTTGCCCACATGCTTTTCAGTCTTTCAGGTTAATTTTTTATGGTAAAGTTAAGGGATTGAATTGTGCCGTTGGGTATTTGCGTGTTCTTTTTTCATTAAAGTTTTTAACTTTTCTCTGAGCACCGACAGTCACAGTAACTTGAGTATGGACCATATCTCTAAATTTGGCTGGGGGTTGGTGATGAGGATAGGCATGGATGCCCGAAATCTCGGATTGGATCCGCCCCATATTATTACATTAATGCTTGGATTCGGATATAGATAAAAACTGTATTTGTTGAACTTAGAATGATTAGAGATGGTGTCAATCCCAATTGGTTTGTTCCTGTCCTGTCCTGTTTGCGGAGAGGATTTAAGTTAATATTTTAAGGATTATACAATGAAAATCTATCTTCGAATTGATTTCAAAGGATTGTAATAGGTCCTTGAAATTTATTGTAAAAAATATTGTTAAATATGTGAATCTAATGGAATGGATAGTTTAGTGACAAATGAATTTGATTTTTTTTGTGAACTTATATTTAGTTAAATTCTATACATGTGAACTTTATATGAAAAAACGTATCTCCATGGATGGGTATTTAAATATTCCTTAATCTTTAATGTATTTATTAACTTCATTTTTATGTAATTAGAGTACGTTATGATCCTACATCAGGATCTCATGTTCATTAAGTGTGGTAATTTAGCGGTTTTCTCACCTATCAATCCGATTTTTTTATGTTAGACTCTCCCTTGGGTTTAATTAAACTATTTTTTTTTTTGAAAATTTTGATTTATTTGTTATCTATGTGACACAAGTAAAGCAAACATCATTCATTATTGATTAATCATCATAATGGAAAACACATGAATTGTCTAATATTAGATGTTGACTTACTATATGCTACATGTTATGAAAATGATGTTCATTGTTTTAAATGTGACACCCATTTTCATTTTAATTACTTTAATAAACAAAATACAAGTGCTGGAGCTGGAGTTGGATTCTACGAAGGATAATACTACACTTATAAAGTCTATACATAAATAAAGTGATGTGTCATGTCATGATTGAGAGAGTGTATTTGTAAAGTCAACTTTTTAAGTAAAGTCAAAACACTCTCTCGATTATAACATGACACATCACTTTGTTTATGTATGGACTTTGTAAATGTAGTATTATCCTAGAAATATAATAGTTTAAGGTTAAAAGGACTCTCAATCATGATATGACACATCACTTTGTTTATGTATGAACTTTGTAAGTATAGTATTATCCATTTTATAATGCCAAAAAGTTTTCATGTTTTTTTTTTTTTTAAATTCCAATGGTATCATATTATTATGAACAAAAATTAGTTTATGGGCGATGGGCTTTGCAAGATAGATCCAGCCCATACATCTATAATTAGAAATAGGCTGTACTTTAGCAGATCAGACTTTCCATTTCCTGATTCTTATTTTGAAGAACGAGGGATTCTATTAATTAGTCCTTCTATAATCAACTAAAGAAACCTCACTCGTTAATATTTTTTTTATAATTTAATTTAATTATTAAGTTTACATTTAATTTCTTCTGTTTATAAACACTTTTGATACCTCATTTATGTTTACACTAGGTGGAAGGTCAGAGCATTGAGCAGGTACATTTTTTTGCTTAATCTTCATTTTCTCATCTAACTACATTCAAACCAACCCGATATTACATTAGTTCTTGGATAATTGAACTGACAACTGGTTAATTTAATTATTTTTTAACTGATTAAAAGTTTTCTGGTTACAATTTATTATAGAAAAACAAAAACTTCACATAGCTTTGGTAATTGATGATACAATGCACTACACATCATAGTTCTTACTTCTCAAGGAATGACTGACGTACAAATAGAAGGAAAACATGAGTATTTTAGCATAACTTAGAAAGTTGTTCATTGATATTCATAATATTATTTACAATAATTATTATTTGATGAGTGGTGTCTGAGTGGATGATCAACAACTTTGAAATTGAAAATTTCCAACAACCTATTTTTTAAATGGAAAACACTATTTTTTCTGAAAAAGTATTTGATGATGTAGTTGGAGGTCCCGTGTTCTTCTCCTCATGAGTTGTATATTCATTTTCCTTTGTGTCAACCAAATATTCACTTGTATTTATTTCAGAAATAATATCCATGGCAGTATCCATGATATCAAGGAGCGCTTCAATTGCATATTTGAGTTTTTGCTTTTCAGTATTTAAAGTCTCTAAGTTGGTGCGGACATTGAGTAGAATCTCTTTCAACTCGAATGATCTGTCATCCATTGCAGAATCAACAGGGAAAAAAATACATTACATTCTATAAATTTATGAAAGTGCTACAAATACAGATGTTTTTATACTTGTATAGAAATAAACATAACAGTTAACGCAAATTATTAATTACCTTTTTTTAATGTTTTCTGATTGTGATTTCCTCTTTATTTTTAGCGAGCAGACTCTCTGTTGATTTTATGTTTTCAACAATATCTATCGTTTTATCGATGATATTAATAAGTGAATGCATGACATCGTTTTGTCTCTCTTGCAATATATAAGTTGTCCACGTTGTTGCTTATATCAGCTACTATCTTTCTCAATTCTATTGTTTTGTCAGCCATTTCGAAATCAATTGGTTACAACAGAAAAACAAAACAATGAAAGTCTAAAAATTTCTAATATCAATACAAATACAGTCTTCATTATCCTTATATAGAAATAAACATCGAAGGACAACTTACATGAGAATAGGATACGAACAGTTGAAAAACCAACAGACACCTCATAATAAATAAACACGTTTATTCTAGAACGTAAAAAAACCTGTTCAGATAACACGACTTAAATGAGAATAGTAAACGAACAGATACAACATATACTTAAATTCAATTATTAATTATTTTTACTTTATATCTTTTACTTCAATAAAGATGTAATCATTGTGTAAAGTCTAAGGGTCGATCGTGATGGTACAATATAATTGTAATAGATCAAGTTCTACTTGAGTTTCAAAATTTAATTTCTAAACCATTGATTTGAATATTATTGTCATACATAATTGTAATAACCAGCTGTCGAACAATTATTTATCCATAATGTTAAATTTTATATTAGCTGATGTCGAACCATAAATTCTATGGTATGATTGTAATAAGCCATGCCGAACCATAAACTTTCCGCAACTGTAGCTTGTACTTCACGTATTCAAGTTTACCAATAAGATATGAAGATTTACTTTACGTTTTGAATTTTGTTACTTTGTAAGATTTCATCTTTATTTATTATTTATGTGTTTACTCTCCATCTTTAAATAAGTTAATAATTATTAAGGTAATTGTATTTTGCTGCCGAACCATTTATTATTTTCATTATTAATGGTGTTGTGATGCCGAACTATTTCAATGCTTGATGTCAAACCTTTGTTATTTTCATTATTAATGATGTTGTGATGCCGAATTATTTCAATGCTTGTTGGTGAACCATTTGTTATTTTACTTATAAATGGTTTTGGATATGTGGATGATGCCTATTGAAACTTATGGAAAAAGGCCAACGATTGTTATTGTATTTGTTACATCCAAATAGAATATGTTAATTACATTAATCCAAATGTAAATATCCCACATAAATATCACATATTCAGCATAAAATATATCAAATTAAAGTCTTGTCTGTCTAATTTCCAAAGATTCAAACCGCTCATCAATTGGATTTCTATTGAGCAAGTTATGGTTAATTTACTACTGACTGTTCAGTGGAAACAGAGAAACAGGGAAACCAAAATATGTGTGATAATAAAATAAATGGTTTGGCAGCGAGTCTACAATTATATAAATTCAGCATATAATATATTAGATTAAAGTCTTGTCTGTCTAGTTTCGAAATATTCAAACCACTCATCAATTGAATTTTTATTAAGCAAATTATGACCAATTTACTACTTACTGTTTAGTGGATAAAGCTACCTGATTCGACATCAAACATCGGTTGATATTTGTGAAACAAATAAAATTGGTTATATTCAGCAACAACCTCTTTTCATGATATTGTATGTAGCATGAAACACTATTAACAAAAAGAGATAGAACAAATACAATTAAAACTTCGTATCAATATTTGTTTTCCTTTCTCATCACTGAAATTGAATTCGTCTTTATGGCACAAATTCTCGCATATTTATCCTGAAATGGTCGAATGATATCAATCCTCGCACAGGTCATCATCACTCTATTTTCTTGAAACGGATGAAAATGAAGATGGAAAAGATGGAGACAATAATTGACGGACAATTCCACTGAAAAATGAAAAATTCTAAACTAAATAAATAAATACAATTAAATATTACACAACAACATCACAAAACTATCCAAAAAAAAAAAAAAAAACACAACTACAATTAAATATCAAAATTTAGTTGATATTTGTGAAACAAACGAAAATCATTCTCCTTCGTTGAAAGCACCAGATAGAACAAATACAATTAAAACTTCATATCAATATTTGTTTTCCTTTGTCATCACTGAAATTGAATTCGTTTTTATGACAAAAATCCTCACATGTTCCTCTTGAAATGGTTGAATGATATCAATTCTCGTAGGTCATCATCAGTTGATTTTCCTGAAACAAATGAAAAGAAGATGGAAAAGATGGAGAGACAATAATTAAAGGACAATTTTTTTTGTCGACATATTACAAATGGTTTACTAAAGCTACATGGTTCGACATCAAACATTAGTTGATATTTGTGAAACAAATAAAATTGGTTATAATCAGCAACAACCTCTTTTCAAGATATATGTATGTAACATAACACAGTATCAACAAAAAGAGATAGAACAAATACAATTAAAACTATATATCATTATTTGTTTTCCTTTCTCATCACTGAAATTGAATTCGTTTTTATGACACAAATCCTCGCCTGTTCATCCTGAAATGGTCGAATGATACCAATCCTCGTGGCACACTTGCTTCCCATAATGTGCATATGCACCCCACACCCCTACGCAATTGCCCATGGTAATTGCCTGTGGAAATCGCCCAATTGCTCATCACAAATGTTGATGGAAATTGCCCTCAACCGTCTAGCCACACGTTGCCCAACTATGCGTCGAAGTTAGCACACACTTGGCTAGGGCTCTCAACACCTGTCTCCCTCAAGTGCCAATGCTAAGTCTTGCGCATGCGCCTGAGCTCGCTCATTCGTGCTCATGTCTCTGCCTACGCATGTTGAGCGCCAGGCCCATGATATGCCTATCTTCTACAGCCAACAAAAGTATATCCATGCCTTTCCCACAACATGGTGTTGCCATGGCCCATGCCAGCCTCCACATGAGCCTATGTCCAAGATCACTTGGGGATAACAAACCCACCGTTGTTGTATGAAACCGACGTCCTTGTCGGGAAGGTTTTTAAATAAGCCTTTATCTATTCCTCAAATTGCCATAAGGTGATATCTCTTCCCATGTTGCATCGACTTCATTGCTAGCTTCCCACTGCACAAGATAATCAGTGTGCCGATTTTTCTTGCTAGCACCCAGAGTTCGATGATAAAAAATTTTCACTATTTTCTTGGTGAACTCCTTTCTAACCGCTGGAGGGGCCCTTTTAGCTTGTTTTCCTTCCCCATCTTCATAATAAGGCTTGAGGAAACTCACATGGAATGTGGGATGGATCTTAATCCTCTCCTATAATTCTAATATGTAGGCTACATTTCCCACCCATTTAGTAAGTCAGAATGGATAATCATACCTCTGGACAAGACCTTTATGAAATTGCTTGTCCGTCACCTTTTTCCAAATTTGAGGTGTTAGCTTCAGTAGGACCAAGTCTCCCTTTTGAAACTCCAAGGACCTTCTATGTTGATCTACATACTTTTTCATCCGCATTTGTGCTTTATCCAAACTGTCTCGTGCTTGCTCAATTAACTCTTGCTTATCACGGGCAAACCTATAGGCAACTGGACAACCACCTTGTGACTTCTACTTTGCCATTTCCAATGGTGTCAAAGGTTGATGTTCGAATGCTAGCTCTGAAGGACTCATCCCTGTGGTAGATGTCTTATGCAGATTGTAACAAAACTAAGCAGCATAAAGTAAACTCACCCAATTCTTCTGACTTGTGGTCACATAATGCTGCAAATATTCTTCTAGCAAAACATTAATCATTTTTTTCTAGCCATCCGTTTGAGGATGATTTGCTATAGAGAATTTCAGTTATGAACCCATCAATTTGAAGAGGTAAGTCCAAATCTTACCCGTAAACTGAGCATCCTGTTCACTTATTATGTCTCTAGGAACTCCAAACACCTTCACCATATGTTTGAAGAACAAATCCCCTGCCACATTAGTAGTACATGCATTAGGTGTCGCCATAAACACCACATACATAGAAATGTGATTGACTACCACCATTATAAAACCCATCCCATCCACTGCCGGCAATCCACTTTCATCTTCTCAGTTTTTTCTAGTTGACACACTAGACATTTTCGAACATATAACTCAATGTCCTCCTCCATATTTGGTCAGTAATAGTATCTACTTAATAAGGCCAACATCATTTCCATACCCGGATGTCTAGCCCACTGTGGATCATGAGTCTTTCTCAAAATCTCATGTTTTAGTCGCCCTCCCTTAGGGACAAACAACTTACCCCCACAAGCATACTAATCAACCCATCCTTCACTTGCTTTTTAGCTGACAGTAAGTGGAATCTGCATGTTCTTGCACTTTGATTCTCTCCATTAAATCATTCTTCAACGTAGTTAAGGAAGCAACATAAGTCAACACCTCTTTCCAGATAAAAGCATCCATAACTCTATTTTCATTACCTGGACGGTGCAGCCAATAAAAGTCGAACTCAACAAAGAACTCTTGTCACCTTGCTTGTTTCAGAGATAGCTTCTTTTGTGTTTTGAAATATGTGTTGGCCACATTATCAGTCACCACCACAAACTCTTGCACCAGGTTTTAACTCGATCTTGTGATCAATGTTCCTCCTTGGAGGTAACTATTTTAGTAACTCGGGTGGCATCATGTTGATGAACTCCTCAAGCACTTCAGCAACACAATCAGGGACTTTCACTACATTGTCTGGCTTAATTTCCACCAAAGCAGCCAGTAAAGTCATCTCACCCCTCCCTTTCACAATTGAGAAATTGACTGTTCCAACAGCTTCTCAGCCACCCGTTTTTTCAACTCCACATGGACAAACCCTTGACATGTTTCATTCATGATAAACAAACCACGTAAGTGTGGCATCACAACAACTTTAACTTTCATGAAAAACTGAATACCATGGATCAAATCAAAGTCATTAAGAGGCACCACCATAAAACTACACTCTTTACACCAGTCACCAACTTTGAGATTTGACACCGTTGTTCTTTGGACAAGCTATGCTCTTGAATTAAAAACCTTAATCTTATTTAAGCACTGCTCATTGTGAAATGAAGTTGTTGATTGCTCCCATATCGAACATAGCCCGGATGGCACTCCTATTCACCAACACCTTCACATACATCAGCCATTTGTAAGAATTTTGATTATCCCTAGTGATACCATTCAACAATTGCAAAGGATTAAGTCTTGGATTCTTCACCCCCTTCTCATCATCGGAACCATCTTGAGTAATAAGGGCATACAGTTTCTCCCTCTTTGGACAATCTCTAGCTTGATGAGGGCCGTCACAAATAAAACTGTTAGTGTATGTGCCCTAGAGCCAATAATATTGTAATTGACTTTTTGTAAAAACATGATTAATTTATAATAAAATGCATTTTCTATATCAGACCCTAAGTATGTACGACCATATGAAATGATATATGCCCAAAGATTGGTTGAATCATGACGAGAGTATCAAGTGTTTAAAATCTTGATAGCGAGAGCTCTATGATCAAATAAGATGACTATTCTTAGAACGTCCATAACCCTAGTATTATTCTGAATTAAGGGCACATATAATACAATAAGGCTATCATCGTGTTGAACAACCATGTTGAAAGATAGTGATAGCTCTCGCTTGTCAAAGTTATTGGGAGATAGCTTGGTGCTACACATGTGTGCTTGCTTTATGAGCAAGTTCACTGGATAGACCCATAAGAGGATTCCATATAGATGGTAACCCAGTGTCTATGGAACAATCCTCTAACAAATGATAGTGCATGAATCCTTTGACTTGAGATCATCAGAGTGCCACGCATGAACATTGGTGTGGTTTGACACTACCCAACGTAACTCTCTTTAGAGTTATTAATACGGTAGTCGTTGGCCATATTGAAAAGCACGTAGTGACTATGGTGGATCGACACAGGATTCGTCACTCCCGGGTGCGGGAGACATTATCTCAGATAGATATTCAATGAGTGATTACAACCTCAAATCTATGGCCACATTGGAATTGAATTGGTGCTCAAATCCAATTTATATTTTGGTCGTCACTTGGATAATCATATATGAATACATCAAGTCACTCATTTGAAGTTGACACTACTTTTGTACTTCAAGTCTTGATGAGATAAGAGATGACGAAAATATTGAATTGCACAGTAACCATACCGTTGACAGGTTTCAGTTTTGCTGAATCTGAATCTATCGGGTGACCATGATGTCTTGCTAGAGACCAATCTTGGTCTGTGTTCGGTGAGCCGATTATTTGGGTTCTAATCGAAATATCGTACACTGTCGATAAGATGAGGAGTCTACGGGTCACACACATAGAAGATAATAAAAAGAATCATAGAAAAAGATGAAAATGACATTTTCGTCATTTTCATGTATAAGGGTATTTTGGTAACCTCACACGGGCAATATAATTGCTAGGGTTGTAGCCTAAATTTAATTAATAATTAAGTTGGTGAGATTGTGTTAATTTAAATATATTTGTTGGGTATATTTAAATTGAATTAATTAATTGTATATTTATTAATGTTAATATAAATGTCTTTATTTATATGAATTGATTTAATAAATAATATTAATAATTAATTAGTTAAAAAGGGAATGATTGGCTATGGGGATTTTATTCCTAATTGGAATAGTAGACTATTCGTATATGAAATAAGGGTTTTAAGTTTCCTATATAAAGGAAACTTAATTCCATTTAATTAAGGGATAATTATTATTCTACTAAGAGAAGAAAAAGAAAAACCCTAGCAACCCTTTTGAGAAAACGTGAGCCACCCTTGGAGAGAAAAATTAGAATTTTTCTTTTTTGATTCCTTCACCCACTCAAGTGTTTTAGCAAATCATGTGAGTGGATTATTTTCGTGTGGACATTATATGTGCGATTCTACTTTGAATCGAAAGCGAATAGTTCTTTTGAGGGAGTTTCCAATCGATAAACAGTGTTTGTGAATAGTGTCAGTGAACCGTGTTTGTGAACAGTGACAATGGTATAAAACCAAAGTTGAAGGAGCCATCAATGAGGTATAAATCCTCTTCGGGTTTATTTTAATTGTTCATAATCAAAATATATATATTCTACATTCGGATTCATGAGTTATGATTGTTTAAAATTTGTATTTATAACATTTCTGCTACCGTTTCTATTTAAACAAATCCTTACAAAAATAACCAACTTTCTTCTTTGTTTGGAGGGGGATCCACCCCCTTTTGCTTAGAAAACTCGCCCTTTTTTTTTTCTTTTTGAAATCCTTTTTTCCTTCCTTGCCATACTTCTGGTTCTATTTCACAACTTGTTTGGATTTCTTCTTGTCACTGTTGAATGAAGAAGGTCTAAACTTGTAATCGATGAGACTATCTGCAGAAGCAATCGTCGTAGGTTGATCTTTGACATTCTGCCTTCTTAATTTAGCCTACGCCTAAGGTGTAAACCCAAAAAGAAATTGAACAACTTGTCCTCCTCGGACATGTTCTTGGTATCCAACAGTAAGGAGCTGAACTCCTTAACATACTCTCATACATAACCGATATGTTTAAGCTTATTCAAAGTCTCCCTTGCTACCCTCGTTGTGTTCAAAAGAAGAAATTGATCTTTCAACTCTTTCTTCAAAGTCTCCAGTGCAATGTTGAATTTAGGCCCATAGTGTGTGCACCATATGTTGAATTTAGGCCCATAGTGTGTGCGTGAGAATGTTGCTCCCGTCAGTTTTGAAATTCTCTTTGTGGTTGATTCATGTCAAAACGGGTTGAGATGGATGCATTGAAAGAGAGATTGACAAGCTTAGAAGAAATGTTGGGTGATGTTCAAGATGGCTAGGCCGTGACCATCAATGAGAGACTCGATCTAATGGATCAAAGTTTCGAAATTCTTCATAAGCAATTTAAAAAGTTGGTTGACTTAACAAGTAAGAGATTGGATGCTCTGGAGGATGATAATGTGTTGCTTAAATGTGACGTTCACAATGGCATTGATGAGAGTAGCACCACAAAAATCAAAGTGCCTGAGCCTAAGACGTTTCATGGTGTTAGAAGTGCCAAAGAATTGAAGAATTTTCTATTGGACATGGAGCAGTATTTTGAGGTTGCAAAGATCACTGATGGTGAGAAAGTTTCCATAACCGGCATGTATTTGACTGGTGATGCAAAGTTATGGTGGCGTACGAGGCTGGTTGATGATGTTAGTGCTGGTAGGCCCAAGGTTGACACTTGGGAAAGGCTGAAAAATGAACTGAAGGATCAGTTCTTGCTGGGGAATACTTCGTGGATTGCTCGGGGTCGCTTGAAGAAACTCAAACATAAGGGTATTGTGAGGGAGTATGTCAAAGAATTTAGTTATTTGATGCTTGATATCCAGAACATGTCGGAGGAAGACAAGTTATTCAATTTCATTTGAGTTTACGAAGTTGGCACAAGTGGAATTGCGTAGGCAGAATGTGAAAGATTTGTTGAGTGCCATTGCTGTGGCCAACAACTTGGACGTTTTGGGGCCGCTGATGAGATGAAATTTGATGCAGTGGTGAAAATGGTTGGTGGAAAAGAATTGGGAGGCTAAGGGAAGCAATGAGAAAGACTTCTAGCCTTATAAGAAAATTTATGCCTACAATAAGGGGAAAATGGTTGGTGGAAACACTTTTTCTAAGCAGACCAAAGACGACAAAGTTGTGTTGGATTGTTTCATTTGTGGTGGGCCACATTGAGCAAAAGGATTGTCCAAAAAGGGAGAAGTTTAATGCTTTGATTGCCGAGGAGGGAGAGTCTAACGGTGAACAAACTCTATTGAATCCCATGCAATTTTGAAATTTGTGTGGGCAGTGCAGGATTCAAAACAAGGACGGTTGCAACTTAACACAGTTCTAGATTTGGCTGGGAAATGTGGGTTGGAGCAGGGTAGTGCAATTGAAATCTCATGGGAAAGAGAGGTTGATCTAGGGCAATTTAAGGAGGCCAATCAGGAGGACTTTTCCACCACTCTGACGAGGAAGTCGGATTCTTCTAAGTGGGTGGTTTGTTAGCCCCTTAAAATATGTCAATGGTGTGGCAAGTTGGTGGGGTTGCATCCTTGGCCATAACCTTGCTAAGATGGTGCATGTGAGTATGCACATAAGGATGAACAATGTGCCTTTGGGCAAGCACACGATGTGGCAATGTCGATGGGGGCGTTGGTGCGCCTATGAGCGAGCAATGTCGATGTGAGTGTTGGTGAACCCATGAGCTGGCAATGTTGTTGGAGCATTGGGGAACTCATGTGTGGGCAATATTGATGTGGGCATTGTGGAGTCCATGAGCAGGTTGAGCAGGTCGCACGGGCTGGGACATGCACAAACGGAAAAGGTGTTTAACATGTTGCTTAGTTTGTGTATTTGTGCAGGTACACAAGCAGTCCAGGTTTCATGCATTAAAAAGGCAATGGAGTGCATAGGAATGCATGGGAAAATGTCAAGTTAATGGGACAAAGTAAGATAAAGGCTAGGAGGCAGTTATTTTTGTCCAAGTGACACATGTAAAGTCATTCAACTGCTTGTAATTGCCGGTGGTTTTAAAATTGCTCATTGCAGTGCATTGTAACCTCTTTTAACTACATGTTACTGTTGTGTCAAGTGTGTATTTAAGGCCAGCAGGTTGTGGGGTCAGTAGAGAGTGTAGTGTGTGCGTGAGAGTTGAATAGGTGTGCTATTGTTATTGTAAATTGAGTGTTATAATCTGTAGGGTCAGATTGGGGTAGTATGGGGTATAAACATTGCTTTGTCACTCTATTGTAATCCTTTTTATTTGTGTAATTAATATAAAGGTTTGGTTGTTTGCCTATAAAATAAGTGTGCAAATTTCAATAATATATAGTTAAGGCCCATAGTGTGTATCCTCTGTTACAAGGCATAGATGGTGCATGGGAGTATGCACACACATATGGGCAGTGTGCCTTTGGACAGACACACGATGCGACAATGTCGATGGGGGCGTTGGTGTGCCCATGAGTGGGCAATGTTGCTGCGTCCATGAGCAGGAAATGTTATTGGAGCGTTAGGGCGCCCATGTGTGGGAAATATTGATGTGGGCATTGGGGCTTCCATGAGCAAGTTGAGTAGGTCGCACAGACTAGAACATGCGCAAGTGGGAAAGGTGTTTAACATGTTGCTTAGTTTGTGTATTTGTGCAACAACCCCATTACATGGGTGTGGTTGACAACCCCAACCACTAGGCAGTTTTTAAGCACATTCTCCAGCATTTACGTGTTTCTAGGCCACAATAGATTTAGTTTCCCGCAACCAACTGCTTAGACTGGAAACCACCCATAATTCCCCACTTGTTTGCGTAACCACTCGCAACTGCCTCACATGTTGGCGTGCTGACTGTGCAGTGTAGGTGTGTGGCGCACACTTGCTTCCCATAATGTGCATGTGCGCCCCACACCCCCATGCAATTGCCTATGAGTAGCACTTACCAAGGGTAATAAGGACATTTGGTCATTATTGGATTAGATTCAATAATAGGCTAATATAAATGTAAAATGAGATTTAGTAATGTGCCTTGATTATAAATTTGTTTAGATCAAGGACTTATTATTAAATTAAAATTATATTAAAGAGTTAATATTAAATTGAAATTGTTTCAAGGACTTAAGAACAATAATGAAATTGTATTAAGGAATTAATAACAATTTCAAAAAATTTCAAGTTAGTCCAAGTATATAAATGTTGTTAATCCCATTTTCACCTAATTTTGAAAAAGAAAATTCTCACTCAAAACCTTAAGGGGCGACTCTCTCATTCTCTTCTTGGGGTGAGCTTTACTTGGAGGATTTTCATAGTGTTTGAAGATCTTGGAACTGATTTTCATAGTGTTTGAAGATCTTGGAACTCATCTTGAAGCTTAAAAGGTTGTAAAGCTAAAAAATGCATAGTTTCCACCCTAATTATGTAAAGAACATGCATTATAAAGCTTTTATCACGTCTACCATGTTTTTCACCTTCATTCCACCATTCTTACCCCTAATACATGTAATCTATCAATGGTAATAGAGCTAGTGTTAGATCCATGCTTGTAAGTTCAATTTTTAGTTGAAAAATTGAATAAATGTTGGTGTTGATTAAGTAGTGAAATTTGGCCATTATTTATGTAGATGTTATTATGTATTTTTTATACTTTTGATCTTGAATATATGATGTTCATGATTGATAGCATGCATGTATGAAATTTTGTGTTTTGAATGCAAATATTTCATGCTAGAATTGGCCATGTACATGTATGTTGAGTTTGATGCATTTTGGATGCATTTTCATGACCTTGGATAAGTGTTGATCTTGGTTATTACATGTATATGTAAAATATGCATTTTGATGCAAATTTTATGATGATTTTGGCATGGACAATATTTGGCCAAGTTAAATTATGTGCATTATGTATTTTGAATACAAGTTCCATGGTTAAATATGAGATATAATGGGCTAATAATGCATGTAAGTGCATTGTATTATGAATACAATGTTGATGGTGGTTTTATGAACATTTTGGCCATGGTTAAATATGAGATATAATGGGCTAATAATGCATGTAAGTGCATTGTATTATGAATACAATGTTGATGGTGG
>WYDK02118170.1:2471194-2481312 GCA_009867345.2 Toxicodendron radicans
TAGATATCTCTTCAGCCGCCAAAAGTTAACCCCCCCTGCACAAGTTTTGCTACACTTCTCAAGGCAAACACTTTCAATTACAAATGACAGAAAATGATCAATTTAACCTTTTTCCGTTAAGAAAATCAAATGACGTTAGTTTAAGGGTGGGTATTTGAAATAAATGATAGTGAGGGTGAGAACTTAGAATATTTCGATAGTTAGGATGGGAATATGTTAATTCCTCTAAAAAAAACAAGGGCCACCCCATCCCATCACCCAGTAAGGAAGCATTTCCCCCCGATTGGGATTTGTGATTTCGTGACAATAATTATGTTCTTTAATTAACAGGATTAAGAATTTAACAAAGTTTAAAGATACATATATGTTCTTTGGTTTGGACTATCTTTATTTGCCAGCTTTGCTTAGCTGCTTTTGTCCTTGTATTTGGGGTTGGGGACCTCCTTTTCTCTTTAATTTTTACTGAATTTCATTAATAAAAATGTCAAGATCCCGACATAATTAAACAAAAAAGAAGAGGAATAATTATCAATAATTTTTATATATTACAGAATGTTCTACAAAAATGTGCGTGTAAAGCTGAGCTTATGACTCTCACTGACTTTTTCACCGATTCGGGATGGGCGGTGCCAATTAGCCCAGTGCCAACCAGCTAATTAAGTTACTACTTTGGTGAGAAGGGAGTTCTTTTGCTCACTCATGGAATTCCAGAGTTAAAAGAGAATTGTGTAAGTAATTTCTATTTTCGTTAATGGATTACCCTAATTAAAATTTATTTAGTATAAACCCATTAGAGTATCGATGACTCATATTATTATTATTATTTTTCTTCATTTTTTTCTAATAAAATAATTATTTAAGATAATATTTAATTAATATATCATCGAAAAAGTCTTCATTTACAAATATCTTAGGTTTATTGAATCATTATGTGCATGTAAATTGCACACATCCATGTATCAAATCATGATTAAATAAATACAAATTCATCTAATTTATTAAAAAAATTTCAAATATCACTCCCCATGGCAAAACTGATTGTTAAAAATTAAAATATTTCACAAAAGCAGTTTCTTAAACTTAAGTAATTAGTGGTGAAAGCGTTATTTACAATAAATATTAAAAACTCCTCTAAAAAGTGATTATTTTTACTAAATGGCCTTTGAAGTTTGAACCAAACATTACCGTAACTTTTTGCTTTCTTAATCACCAAGGATCCGACTTGGACTACTTTTAGCAAAATTCTCTAAAGTTAGTTACTCTCGGATTATACTGGACTGGATACAGCACACACTCACAACACAACAAAAGTCACCACCAATCCTGTGTGCACTCAGGAGCGGAACCCCTACAGGCGTGGATGGTATGTGTAACCAAACATTAACAAAGAACCCATTCGACCGTTAGAAAAGGGCGCGTCTTCACTTGCCACGTCACTTTTTCGTTAATCACACGTTTCCGTTAGTTCCCTAAATCCTCTGTGATCCTCCATTTAAAATTGGGAAAATACAATATATATTTATCTATTTTAAAGGAGAAAATCTCGACAGATATCTCAATACACTTTATACTCATTTTAAATATTATTTATAATTAATAATACACAATAAAGCATAAATAATAACACTATGTCATCAATAATAAACTTTTTTTTTTGTTTTTAAATAAATATTTTTTTATAAAAGGTGACGTGGCATTCCCATGGCAAACCTCTTTCATTTCCTAAATTTAAAAAAAAAAAAAAAAAACAAAAAACATAATTTTGAAATAGTATAAGGCAGAGGGAATGCTAAAGGAAAAAACATCTTCTTTAACTTACAGTTCTAGTATCTCTCCTCCTGTTACTTTGATTTCCCATTGCCATTCTGAGTGTGAAGCAGTTCAAGTTCATCTTTTTCTCTCTAAATTAATTAACTTTTTCAGAATTGGTGTTGAGTTGATGAGTGTTTTATCATAGGCGAGTGAACTTTCTGATAAATTCGGTGATTGTTTTTTTTTTCTTTCTTTTAAGTCGCTATAATTCTGTTTAAGAACTCACATTTTCTCGGTTTGCTGCGTATTGATTTTGGCCAAGTGAATTTTGTGTTGTATCAAGAGATTTTTCCCTTTTTTAATTGTTTTCTCTCTACTTTCTTCTTGTTTCTCTCTTTTCAATGCAAGATTTGCGTTTTTTTCCAATGCACTTCAGTCGTTCATCTCTGATTGTTAAGTAAGTTAAAGTCTTAGATGTTTTATTTTCTGTTTGGTTCCTGAGAAAACTTGGAAAAGAAAAAAAGAAGTGAAGTTGAGATTTTTAGTCACTTTTTACACAACATATGTTACCATACTAAGATGACTCAATACCAAAATACATGGATTTTTAGTTATTGCTTTTAACTTGAGAAGTACTTTACGTATACTAATTTTCACTCTGTACATTGTTTGAATGGGTAAACCTTTCGATTTTAATTGTGTTAATGTTTAAATTGCGTAATTTAAGGTTCAAGGTTTTAGTTTTCTTCGTTCAGTATCTAATCTCGGTAATCAATTAAACAAAGTGTAGTCTTTTGGTTTTGATCAGTTTCGATTTGGGTATTGAAACTCTTAATTGTTGATTTAGGTGAAGAAGAAACTTTGGGGTCATGTTTACTGAAGGGCTTGATAGTAATGCCCTTAAATGGGTTCGACAGGTCAGTCTCTATTGAATTGTTTATTTTATTTTAGCTTTTTTTTTTATTAAGTCTTTGGATTTTCAGAAATAGTTTTAGTTTCCGGGTGAATTTGATATAATTTTTGTAATACTTTGTACTAGAAGGGTGGTGCCAAGAAAGATATATTCAGTTCTACTCCGATTCAGAGGCCAAAACCTGATGGAATTACTAATATAAGTAATGGTAGACAAGGCACTGGGATGCCTTTTTCATCGGGTGTAGTTCCTGTACATACAATACATTTGAGTGGCAATGATAGTGGCTCAGGATCAGATATGGACATATCGCCTGATTCTGATGATGAGGTCTTTGGCGGGCAAAATTTAGTCAAGTGTTCTACACAAGATGACAAAATTAGCAATGGTGTAGCTCCTAAATATGCGAAGCCACTTCACAAACAAGTGAATCATGGCACTGATAGAAATCAACAGAAACAAGGAAATGGTGGTGGGAGGCATGGGACTGCAGAAGTAGGATTTTCAGATTCGGCTACTAGTACTGAAGTCTCTTTTACACAATTCCTCAATGATGGTGATGCTTCATTGAGAGGAACATATACAGATGGTTATTCTTCAAGTGTTACTTCATTGTCGAAACCTGAAAGAACAATTAAACAGGTATTATGTTCTTAACTATGATACAAAATTGTACTTCTGTGTCCGTTCATGCGTGAGTGGTAACAGTGTCAAGCTTCCTGGTGAAAATTTATTCTTTGTTGAGTTTGAACCTAGGTTAGCGCTACAGGACATTTTCATTCTATCTTTCTCTTTGCCTTTTTTCTTTTGTTGTTAGTCACTATTCATTTGTTTAAGCCACTTAGAGTGTCCCATGTGAACGACATTTAGTTTCGGTTGTTATAGATGTGGGTAAAATTGTAAGCATGTATATGAATTTGTGGACTGGCAATTATATATGAATTGTTGGATATTATCTTGACAGTTCATGGTGAAAAAATGAATGACTTATTTGTAAAAGAAAATAGAAACTAGGCATGATTGAGCTGAAATAAAGTTATTGCCATTGATATAAATATTAAATTGCCCTGCTGTATGAATAAGCCAGCTACATGTTGGATAGTTGTTTGAAGTGCTCTACATGCTTATAGCAGAAAACCTATTAATTTGTTTTAAATGATTTTCTGGGCACCATATGTGGAGCTTAAAATATAGGTTGAAGATATAACATACTGGAATTTACATACTGGGCACATGCTTTGGGGAAGCTGAGCATTCTTATCAATGCATTTTTTATGCTTCTGACAGTGATATAAAGATAAAAAAAATTTCAGGAGAAGTGTTTTTGTGTTGGGACCATCGGAACTTCTTGTACACATAAAATACACTGTGGGGTAAATCGGGGGTACACTGTTGGTAGGCTCACAAGTAAAACATTATCATACTGAACCTTTTTTAACCCCAGAACTGGTGAAAATGCTTTCTGATAATTATATTAACTATTAAATCGATGATAGATTAACCTGTTTCTATTCTCAATTTGTGATCAGAAAAGGAAATTAATTTCTACATTTAGTAAATAACTTGAATACTACATAAATAGAAAAAGAAATCAAATTTAAGAGAAGCAAATTTTGCCCAAATAAGTAATAATGTGAGTTAATTAAGAAATATGCCCAAATAAAATATTTTTGGCATATATAATAAGTTTTTGGTTCTTGGCTCTGCATCAAATGGTTAGTAGACTGAAGATGTTCTGAATTGGCTATATTTTATCGCTTAAAGACTGCTTTTGTAAGACTTTGTTAAACTTATGTCAACATGCTTTTAGCGTATGAAATAATTTCTCGTTTTTAGTTAATTGGATACATATTGTAGTTATCTGCTTTCTGTCTTCTTTTGGCAAAACTACTAACCTATACAATTGTTTTATGATACATCAGATAGAGGTGTTGATGAGTGAGTATTGTCATACTGTTGGTATAAAGTTTGGTGTTTTGTTGTATTCCTCTCAGATGAAAATGTACTTGCAGGACTTGGGTGGCAGACAATTACAGCACTTGAAGCATTCTTATGTTGATTTCCCCAGTGCACCTCCATTTGTTGACACTGGTTTAGAAATAGAACAAGTTGGTGAGCACAATTTAACTGCTACAGCGCAGAGTAAACCTTGCTCTGCAAATTCAAGTGAATCTGAAACCACAAATTATCCAAAAACATCAAGAAGTACTCATGCTACTAACCCCACACAGGATAGCACTCGGTATGAGATTCTTGACGTATCTACTGAGTTCTGTGTTTATGTAATTGTGTGTATTTGCTTTTGTTATTTCTTTAGGAGAATTTCTTGAATGCTGTGATTAAACTGCTATGCATGCAGAACTGCTGCTGGCATAGGAGTAGACTTATCCACAAGGTCCTTACGTGCTCGCCTCCCCACTTTTCATGCCAGGTAGGTTAGATAACTGAACTAGTAAGAGGCAAATTTGTTGACTCATGATTTTTAATGCTTTTGATAAAGCTTTAACTCAAATATTGTCAGTGTCAAATGTGCTGTAAATACCACCCAATTCTTGTCATTTTTTGAATTTACTCTTCTTTTATTTTTTGTTTGTATGAATTGTTCTCAGCGGGCTAGGTCCTTGGTGTGCTGTCATTTCTTATGATGCATGTGTTCGTTTGTGCCTTAACTCATGGGCAAAGGGTTGTGAGAAAGAAGCTCCCTACTTCTTGAATAATGAGTGTGCACTGTTGCGAAGTGCATTTGGGTGAGTGCTCTTCTACTTGTTTTGATCTTTGATATTTTTGGTATATAAAATGAATTACACAAGTTTTATAACTTTTAGAAATATTAACTAGGGTGTATATGAATAAAGTACACAGTTTTTTCGGCTTCTAAAAATGTCATTGTTTTTTTGGTGGAAGAATCTTGGAGCTTTCATGCATATTGCTTGTGATATGCAATTACAACCATAAGTGATAGAAGTAGAGCGATGAATGTAACGGCACACTTATAGTAGCCATATTATAGGACCTCCATGAGGAGTTCTTTGTCTTCCGGCCGCTTATCGACAGAGAGATGAAGGGGTAGTGTCTTTATTACAATTTCCTTACTAAAGGAGGCTTAGAGAGCAGTTTAATTGCTCGCAAAATGGTAGAAATAGGGTTTAGCTAGTAATGTTTACCAATATATATATATCTTGGATTCAAGTTTTCTTGTGTTATTCAGACTCTATTGCATATTGGGGGTGGTGGTACTAAGACAAGATGACAGGAATTAAACATATGCTGAAACAAAATTATAGTTTCTTTATAATTCTTTTCATTTGTCACTTGAATTGAATTGTTTTTATGCATGCAAATGCTGCTATTGTTTAGTGGTACTTTACATTGAATATGAATTTTGTTTGATCTTGAAGTGCCTGTTTTTAATCATATGATTCTTTACCCCTTGACATCATAGTTTACACAAAGTATTATTACAATCAGAAGAAGAATTATTGGAAAAACAATCTCCTGAGTTAGTCAACGAGGCAGCTGCTATGAAACATAAGAAGACTTATGGGAAGATGAAGGTTGAAGGTACTTTTATGTTATCCTTAGTATTTTCATTGTAACTTTTTTTCTTTTTTCTTTTTGATAAATAGTATTTTCTGAAAACGTCTAACATTGCTGTCATTTCATAGTACGTAAAGTGAAAATGGGTTTAGATCCTCCTCCTGGCTGCAGTTTTTCATCTTTAAAGCCATCAATGGTAAATGTAGAATCATTTCGTCAGCATTTCTCCCATCTAAATTCAATGCTGAACTCGGGGTGGGGAGCAATGCAGAAAGTACGTGTGACTCCTACTGTTCCTAAAAATGGTTCACTTGCACAAAAAAGTTTGGCATATGCCCATGCAAGCTCCCAATATGTAAAGGAGGTTTCCAAGCTCTTGAGAAATGGAGTTGCTACTCTGAGAAAAAATTCAGCATCATATGAAGTAGTGCAAGGTAAGCATATTTTATATATATTATGGAACTTACTGTTATTATATTTTACTTATTAAGCATTCAAACAGTAGCATTAGTTATTTTGTCTGAGTTCTTATGCACCTTTCAAATTCATCTTGACTTTGATGGGTCATCATCAGATGATTGAATAAGAATAAGCTTGAATTATCAGCATTAGGCTTCAAGAATAATTTGGTGTGACAAGGTTGGGATGTCAGTCAAAAATTTAATCCGTTAGGAACAGAATCCAGACATAGCTTGATTCCAGCCGGATCTGATTGGCACATTCTTTAATTGTCAGTTTATGGGCTTGAAGAAGAACTCCAGAAGTCTAGATTGATCACATAGCCACATAATGAGTAGTTATTTGCCAATTTATAACTGTCTTGATGCTACGAGAAGTTATATTTCTTTCTTTTTTGTTCTATCTAACCTAAAATATGGTTTATTGTTATCAGAAACATATTCTTGCATGCTGAGATTGAAAAGTATGTCGGAAGAGGATGTGGTCCGAATGCAACTTGGAACTAGTGAAACCCATGTATTGTATGATTCTCTCTTTAGGTTGCTTCCCTCTTGTTGTTTCTTTGTCTGATCTTGGTGGTTATTAACTTATATGGCATACTGCAACACAGCTTTCCAGATAGTATTGGTGATGACTTGATCATTGAAGTTCAAGGTTCTAAGGGAGAATGTTGTGGTCGTGTCTTAGCTCAAGTTGCTGCTATTGCTGATGACCCAGTAAGATTTTCAGGATTGTCTTTTCATGTTTCATCTTTAAGGTAGGAAAGTAAACAGTTCTTTCTGATGATCTAAAGGTTGGTTGAATGCAGAGTGAAAAGATTCGTTGGTGGCCTATATATCATGAGCCAGAGCATGAGCTTGTTGGCAGAATACAACTACACATAAACTACTCAACCATTCAAGTTGGGGATAACAATCCTAAGGTAGATGCAATCTTATTCTCGATATTTTTGGAAACTTACCTCTTATGATGAGTCTGCTACCTCTTACGGCGAGTCTGCTTTAAAATCTCATCCTTGAATAAAGTTATTGAAGCAGTAGTGAGAATTAGGTTATTTAGTCATAAAATTAACTGCATTTACTTCTTGTCTGTAGTGTGGTTGTGTGGCAGAAACTGTGGCATATGACTTGTTGTTAGAAGTTTCAATGAAAGCTCAAAATTTTCAGCAAAGAAATTTGTTGCTAAATGGCCCATGGAAGTGGTTACTGGATAACTTTGCATCGTACTACGGAGTATCAGATACATACGCCAAGTTAAGGTATTGTGATGAGGTAGAATGGGGAGTGTCATATTTATAATCATTTAAATGGGGACGTTGAATTACTATTACATCTTACAATCATGTACGCTATTTGCAGATACCTATCTTATGTCATGGATGTAGCCACACCCACGCATGACTGTCTAACATTAGTATACGATTTGCTTTTACCTGTGAAGGGAAAAAGTAAGAGTGTGCTAAGTCATCAAGAGGTATGAGTCGAATTTCAGAGATGTTTTTATTTAAAAGTTTGCTGCAGTTTCAAAATGTTTTTTGCACTATGCATTTTTAGTTTAAACGGGGGCTGTTCTGACTATTGGGAAATAACTACTTGATTTGCCTCCTTTTTCGCAATTGATGATCTTTTATTTTGACATCTTTTCACTATAATTGATATAATTTTTATAGGTGCAAGATTAGGCTAGTTCTTTGAATCATTAATGTTTTTCAAAGAAACTAGGATATATATATTCTCTAAAGTTCAGTCTATAAATTTTTAACATGTCATCATATACTGAAGATAACTAGGTGTACCTTTTAAATTTAAATCTGATAGCTGTTTATGAATGTCATCCAGAATCGTATCCTTGGGGAGATTGAGGATCAAGTTCAGCAGATTCTAGCTTTAGTATTTGAGAACTACAAGAGTTTGGATGATTTATCGCCATCAGGGTTTACAGATGTTTTTGGTCCTGCCACTGGACATGCAGCCCCTGCATTGGAACCTGCTGTCAAGCTCTATATTCTTCTGAATGATATATTAGGTTTCGAGGCACAGTTGAAGTTAACCAGATATTTTCAGGTATTGGAAACCGATTTCTTTATGCTTTATTCTTTCAATCAGTTCTTTCAATTATTCTTACAAAGTGCAAATGCCAATACAGGCTGCTGTGAAGAAGAGATCAAGAAGGCACTTGAAAGAGACAGATGAGTTTGTTTTGAGCAACAATGAGGGCATGTCAAATGATTGCGTGTCTCTTTCAACTACTTATCAGAAGATGAAATCTCTAATTTTAAATTTTAGAAATGAAATTTGCACTGACATAGAGATCCACAGTCAGGATGTACTCCCCAGGTAATGCACTTCCTGTTCTTCTTAAACTGTGGTTTGTTTTCAATGAATAGATATGGTGTTGCTGGATACTCATTATAGAAGCGCATCCTTTATTCTTTTTTTATTTCTCCGTATTGGATCATTACAGATGCGATGATCATCTTGTTGTAAAGCTACTCAAACAGTATGAAGCACTTGTTCGACCTATTTGAAGCCTAGCTTGGTTACTTAATTTGTAAAGATATCTGCTGTTAAATGATGGTCCTCTGTTGCTCTGTTTGTCATTAATTATATACTCTAATAGAGAAATGTTTTTGTCCCTTCTTCCAGTAGTGTAATTTTCAGAATTAGAAAATGGATACTCATCCCTCCCTGCTTCCTGACTAGAAGGTTTATATTAAGTACTGTAAATCTTTGAAAAAAATGACTCTAGGTTGATTATTATTATAAAAATTATTGTAAAAAAAACTGGTTAAAGCATGTTAAGGATAAGCATCAGTTGTCGGAGAATTATAATTCTATTTTGTGTAGTAATTTTGACTAGTATCTGTTTTTACTTTAATGCAGTTTTATAGACCTTCCAAACCTTTCTGCTTCCATATATAGTGTGGAGCTCTGCAATAGATTACAAGCATTCCTTATTGCATGTCCTCCTCCTGGCCTCTCACCTACTGTTTCAGAACTTGTTATTGCAACAGCTGACTTTCAGAGGGATCTCTCATGCTGGAAGATTGAGTAATAAGTTTTTCTTATTTTTACTCCATATTGATTATATTTATTTGTTTTATTACTCTGTGATCTCACTTGATTGATGATATTTTCAGTTATGTCAAAGGTGGAGTTGATGCAAAAGAGTTGTTCCATGTGTATATAACTCGTTGGATTCATGACAAGCATCATGCTTTACTTGATTCATGCAAACTAGATAAGGTATAAATTCCTGAAGAAGGATTTGTTTAGCAATATAATCACTTGATATTTCAAACTGTTTCCACATGTAGAGTAATATTTTAACTGTTCATTTGGTGTCTGCCATGATTCAGATTTTGCCCTTAAACCTTTGGATGAGGCTACCCTTTAATTTTCTGAAAAAACCATTCTAATAACATGCCCCATTTAGAAAATTTAGAAAATCCAAAATT
>WYDK02118170.1:2481412-2504637 GCA_009867345.2 Toxicodendron radicans
TGAGGCTACCCTTTAATTTTCTGAAAAAACCATTCTAATAACATGCCCCATTTAGAAAATTTAGAAAATCCAAAATTACCCTTATCCCCTTTCTTAGACTTCTCTTTCTCAATTTCTTTCTGGGTTATCTTCTATTGAGATCATGTTTTTGGATTCAAAATTACTATTTTTAACTCAATCATTTGGACGCGGAGAGCAATGATATAAAGTCAAACACATCTGTTGACATAGAGAAAGTAACAACCACTTTATTATAAAACAAAATGCAGCTTTGCTTTCATATCCTCTTTTGTCAAGAAGATGCGCCACCCTTAGCCTAGCCAAGTAACTAGTCCTGCCAAATTAAGTTTGCCAAGTTCACCTTTGTGCTATAGGTTGTGGGGCACTAAATTGGGATGAGTATAGTAACTCTCGGAGAACCTATAACTGTTTTAAGTGGAATTGGTAATTCCAGTTAAATGTCAAGGTTACTGATTAGGCTTTGTATTTGTTCGATAATGTTGAAGCAAAGTTTTTTTTTAATTAATTTTGTTCATAATTCAGTGATGAAGAAGATGACTTTTTTTTTTTTTATTAACTCTTTCAAAAATAATAATCACCGAAATCTGGAATCCGGGTCCAAAAATGAGAGTTTGGGAAACTCTTTTAATTTGATGCATAAGTCATCCCTAAAACTTCACTTTGCAAGAAGATTTGTGCCCTTTTTCAGTTGCATTTGTTTTTGTTATATACCAATCAAGACAAGATTTTTTTTTTTGGTTCTATTTGAGTAATTTTGATGGAGGTTAAAATTGTAATTTAAAAAAAAATTGTTAAATGGGTTCTGTTGAGGAAGTTAATGTTGGCAAATAGCACGACTCTCTTGTAAGGCTGATTAGGGTGAAAAAGACCAAGTTGCTTTTATTGCTGCTTATATATTCAAAACTTGTCGCTGTGGTTTATTGGTTTCATCTAATATTAACTGCAATGTGCACCAGTTAGGCAGTTAATGGTATTATCAAATGAATTATATTCGTAGTTAAATAATTCATTAATATGTACTACACACATTATTTACTAAGGTAACACTGAGCATCAACCTGAAGGAATTTTGGCAGAAGGGCCTAATTTTTGTTTGATAAGTTTTATATCTTTTGATTCCACTTCATTTGAAATTGATTACTTTCAGGTAAAGTGGTCTGGTGTGAGAACGCAAAACTCAACAACTCCTTTCATTGATGATATGTATAATCAGCTGAAAGAGATGCTGAATGAATATGAAATCGTCATTTACCGCTGGCCCGAATATGCTATTGTGTTGGAAAATGTATGTTCAATTATACTTCTTCCTTTTTTAACAAATGGTTTATGCTATTATCTTTATCATAATCTTTTTGGTCCTACTTAAGGTTTGACATGCAAGGGATGGATTAGATGCACTGATAGTTTGAACTTTTAAGATCAACTGTGTGTGTTGAATTATTTAAGTGAACTTGTTAAACAATCAACTGCATGTGATCTTTTAGGTCTTTCTTTACCATTTGGGTTTTTAGGTAATCAAGATAGAATATTCTTTCTAACCTGCATTTTTAGCTCAACGCAGTTTTGAGTCTCTCTCTCTATTCTGGTTCACATTATACTTGAATTGTCGAGAACTTATATGTCTACTTGGCATGTGTATCTGTCTATAGGCTGTTGCAGATGTTGAAAGGGCAATCATTGAAGCTCTCAGTAAGCAATATGCTGATGTTTTATCACCATTGAAGGAATACCTCACACCCAAGAAATTTGGCCTCAAATATGTTCAGAAAATTGCCAACCGAACTGTAAATGCCTACTTTGTCCCAGATGAGGTGAACTGCTGTTCTTTGTTTGCATGTTTCACAGAATTGGTATTTAAATTCCCTATGGAAATTATAGCTTCAGCACTGTTTTCAGCTAGGGATTCTCCTAAATTCCATGAAAAGGATTTTGGACGTGCTGTGGCCCAAAATAGAAAGCCAGTTTAAGTTGTGGTCTTCTTCTATTGCCGAAGGTAGAGATGGAGTTACAGGAGAGCATATCACTGAAATAGCAGTTATGATGAGATCCAAATTCCGAAATTTTTTGCTAGCAATTGTGGAGAAACTTGCAGATAATGTGAGTACCCTCTACAATCTAATAACTATATTTAGATTTTTCATGGAAGATTTATTTAATATTGGTGACACGTTGGTTAACTGGAAACTGCATGGTTTTCTAGGATAAGAATCTGATAAAAGATACCCATGCATAGTGAAAGTCAGGTATTAGTTATAGTCTATGATAGCTCATGCAGCAGAAAATGGTTAGTCTGATTCATGAGAGAAACATGTGTACAACGAATGTATAACCAAAGAATACACTGAACCATGAGGTTTCAGAGCTTCCCATCTTAGATGTCAACAAACTTTTATGTTTGATCACCAATAATAGATGTTAACTTGGTTCACAGATAGTTTATTAGGTGTGTTATGTTTGGCCAGTCCATTTATTTATTTGCTAGACCAAAAAGCCTGCCTTGTGACAGAATCGCAATCATCTGAAGGACTATTCATGGTTTCTGAAATGAGGTTTCATCAAGATTTATCGTCATAGCCAACTTTGATCTGGTTATTGCTCCGCTTTAGACACTCTGACTACCCCTGTCACTATTTGTCCTTACTTCTGTTGTTCTACTCTAAGCTTATAGCCATTCTGGAATTCATTTCTTTCAGTAATTTTCTTGTGAAACCCTGTATTTGGTTAATAACAGTGATATTTTCCAGTCAACTGTTGCTGTTGGACTGACTTCCTTTGATAATGTAGCATCTTATTCCCTTAAATTTTTTTTAAATTTTTTTTCTATATGTAGCTTTCTATCGGATTTTCCAATAATATAGCATCTAGTTCCAAACAGCAAAAGTCTTTGCTGCCATTTGAACCAATTTTCAGACTGTAGCCATTCAGATTCTAAAATTGGTTAGCTTTTTGTTTCCTTTTTTATTTTAGACAAGGATGCAAAGTATGACTAAACTAAAGAAGATAATTCAAGACTCAAAGGAAGTTTGTCCAGAATCAGACGTAAAAAGTAGAATGCAACCTTTGAAAGATCTCCTGATTAAGACGATGGATCATCTGTACACTGTCGTTGAGCCACATGTGTTCACAATGATTTGCCGACTTTTATGGGACCATATGGGAAAGGTATATTTACATCTGAAGCATGTGTTCACAAAAGTTTCCCTTGATTATGGAACTTAATATACATCTTGTTCTTTTCCTTTTTGCTTGCAGGATGTACTGCATTTTCTTGAAAATAAGAAAGAGCACAGCTCCTGGTATAAGAGCTCGAGAATTGCAATTTCTGTAAGTTGCCTTTTGCCTCAGAACTTTCGTATTGAAATTAGATTACTTTCATTTACGGTTATTTCAGTTTTAACAAAATCCAAAGTTACAATGTAATATGACATTTCAGCACTTTCTGATCTTGAGAACTTTCTAAATCTTCTTATCAAGAGCAAAGAAAAATAAGTTTGACATTACTGACCTTTGTAAGTTAAAATGTCTTTTGAATAACACAACTTGAGAAAATTATAATTTCCTGGATGGATTCAAGTGGGTATCTGGTTGCAAGATATTTCGGGTGATTGGTGGGGTCTTGTGTAGCAGTTGTAACTGTCAAGAACATATCCAGTACAGAATCTCCCTGCAACACAGAAAACTGATGAAAACATAAATAATGTTATCAAAATACGTAGTTAGTTTTATCTCTTAAGTATTGATGTCATCAAATTTGCAGGTTTTGGATGACATATTTGCGTCACAGATGCAGCAATTGCTTGGCAATGCGCTGCAAGAGAAAGACTTGGAGCCACCAAGGTCGATAATGGAAGTACGTTCCATGCTCTGTAAAGATTCTGTAAATTACAAGGATAATAACTACTACTGTTAGATTTTGTGTCAGTGCATATGATTATGAATGAAGAGGTGCCAATTTTGATATTATCACATTGAAGAAGAGATGACAAATAGCTAAAATCAAACGGAGTATACGGGTACAGAAGTTTTGCATAGCTGATTTTCTGTAGGTAAAGTTCTGTTAATTTTGTTTTAGCTTTTGCCAAGTTTGTATAGGTTAACCACCATGCCCTTTGTGGTGGTTATAGTCATTTTTTGTCGGAAAATTGTAGAACTTGAAGTAAAATATAGTATCACAATTTTATACTACGTATTCTCCTTGTGTCTCACTCAAAGTTGAGACATTCAATTCCAGTAAGCTATCTTTGTTAAGTTATTCTCTATTAGGATATTGAGTGTTGTGCATATATAAACCTATTAGACATAAATTAATACTATTGGGTTGTTCCCTCTCTTTTGAAAACCTTGGTTCCTATCATCTCTCTTCGTAGAAACCTTTTGCCCTTTCCTTTTCAAATATCTTCTTGTACCGAGCACTGTCTTTAACACGCTCCCATTCAGGGTTGTAACACTGGTCTAGTTTTTGCCATAAACCCTTTAACATGCAATGATATGCTGTCACACTTTCGCTCTCTTGGTTCATCTCCCAGATGCATGTTTTAATTTCGAATATTAGAGCAGAATTTGCCATGTTTGAGTAGGTTTCAGCAACGTCCCACATCTCTTTCGCAGTTGATAATAAGAAATATGGCCAATTTCAGGTTCCATTGAGTTGGTAAGCCATGCCATAACCATGGAGTTTTCTTCATCCCATGCCTGAGATTCCATCTAATAATGGTGAAATTAGATTTATGACTTACAATCTTAACACAATTTTTTAGATTTTATTCCATTGCAATCCAAAAATTGTAGAAGTGAAAAGAAAAGTGGTTATCGCTATGTCAACTCAAGAAATTCTAATGTGTATTATGTTAGCTCGACATATTAAATGCCAAAGATTATGGTAGATGTACAAAAGATCTGGCAAAACGAGTATATTCTTGTGGGTGGACTCGTGCCTGTCAAAATTATATAGGGTACGGGTCACTCATTTAGTACTTGTTTTAGTCTAACCTGTACCTGGTCTGACCGTTTTTTTTTTGTGTGTGGGCTAGGTATACCCACAGGTACCCGTAAAAAAATAATTTTTTTTGCCCTAACTCGAAAACTTTCTCTTCTTCTCATTCTCACATCACATACCCATCGCCTCTCTCATCTCTCGACCATGCCATTACTTTCTCATCTCTCGACCCCGCCACCGCTCTCTCATCTCTTGCCTGATGGCTGACATAAAAACTCTCCACCTTTTTTTTTTTTTGGGTAATTAAAGTATTCAGACATAATTGTCAGTTGAACTCGTCTAATCCTCTGGGCCATAGAACACCTTACAAGCCTAATAAACCAAGGTAGAGGTGTAAACGAGCCAAGCTGAGTCGGGTATCTGCCCATTCGAACTCGACTCGGCTGCTACAGTACTGAGCTTGAGCTTGAGCTAGGCAGAGCTTAACGTGTCATGCTCGAGCTTGAGCTCGACATTGATTACCAATCATTCTATACACAAGCTTTACGTTTGGTAATCCCCTTCTTAGTTCTTGCTCTCAAGTACCACCGTCCTTCATAGCCGTAGAGTTGAGTTTCGACTACTTTACGCCGATCAGTCGCGCCCTAGTCTCACGTTCATGGTAAACCCTTTCACATACCTTACCTTACTAAAATTCACTCGCAACAGTGCTGGCTTGAGCGTTGGAGTGCCTATGGCCAACACCACATCAATGTCTCAAAGTGCTTTGCGTTCACTCTCTTGTGTCTTTGTCTGTAGGTCTACAAGGTTGCTAGTGACCTCTTCCCCATAGGATCATCATAGTAAGAACATGATAGATTTTATTGTATATAGGTAAATTTGTCAATTTTAAAAACTAGAAAATCTCATATCACCCCCAATTAGTTTTAAAACTATCAAATATACCCTCGAGCTCATTGAAGCTTGCGAGCTTGTCAAGCTGAGTAGTGTCATGTTCGAACTCGACTCGACACTATAGTTGAGCCGAGCTCGAGCTTTTACCGAGCTGTGAGCGGCGTGACTCGGCTTACACCTTTAGACCATGGTAATTGCACAAATGTGGTAGGTGCCTCTCCTACAACTCGAACATAAGACCCCTAGGTATAGCTAAAGGGCTTGCCATTCGGCCACAAGAGCAGAAGTTAACTCTACCATTTTCACTTTCAAACATAACTGTAAATCTTCTAGTTCTTCTTCTCATGTTAGTGTTTCTACGGTTCATTCATTTTCTTTCTGTTTTTGATGCTTTTGACAAATTTTATTTGCTTCAAGCTCTTCCTTTTAATTTATTTTTAGTCGACATATTGAAACCCCATGAGCTTCCATTAAAATATAGAACAAAAAATGATTATCACAATATGAAAATCCTCCAAATGTACAATCTTTTACTTGCACAACATCTACTTTTTATCCTCATATTGAAACACAGGGAATTTTACCATATATTTATGCAAATTTACTACACAATTAAACTTGTTTTATATAGTATTTGATGTTGTACTATATTTGTATATTGAACCATTATGCAATATTTAGTGTTATTGATAGTCAAATTCTGCATTATCTTTCTATATTCCTAACCTTATTGCAAGAAGCATAACAATGTCAAAATAATGATTGACCATCCCTTGAATGACTTTCATCTTTTTGTGAGAGGAAAGGTCAACTGTTTTGGTTTGAACTGAGGATAACTTAGCAATCTAGAGTTCTTATAAGTCCATAATAGATTTGATTGCACAATACTCATCCACTGTTCTTGCTATGTTGCTTTCATAACAAAATAGTCTTGCATAGATGGTTGAATTTTATGATAATTTTACATGTTATGAACTAAGGACTAGTAGCAAACAAATAATTAAACTCCCTCTTTAACCCTAGAAGGAAAACAACGATGATAGAGTTCGCACTTCATTGTTTCTGTTGCAAAGAAAATCTTGAACTTGATATGGTATGATAAAAAATAGTTTTAAGCAAGGTACATTTCATTCAGACATGTTTTCCATTAATTATCATGTATACTGTTCCTTTTTTTCTTTAATCAGTATTATCATGTCATGTTGCAAAAAAGTGGAAATTTTGCCTATTGTAAAAAAAGTATTGTTCACAGCTGTAACTATCATGTCAACAAACACATAAGAGTTTACAAAAATCATATAGTTACTCTCACATCTTACTACATTTTAACAAGCATTGACATGGAGGAGTCTTAGTCTTTAGATATTGTTAATGTGAGAGAAAGCGACGATGCTTTTAAGGTAATGAAACCCCCTAGCAATACTAGTATTACTTCTAGTTCTAAAAGTAAACATAAAACTTCAAATGTTTGAAATCACTTTGATACATATTATGATGAGAATGGGAATGAGAGGGCAAGTTGTATGAGGTGCAATAAAATCTTATGCATATGGTAGTGCCTCTCATGGGACTAAAAAATTGAAGCGTTATATGGGAGATTGTCCAAAACATGTCAACACTGATGTAAGGCAATTACTGATTGATTATGAGCACAAATTGCAAAGTAAAAATATTTGTCAAGAGATTTATCATGAGAAGATGACATTAGGAATTATTAAACATAATTATCCATATTCAATAGTGGAGCATGGAGGAATTAAGGATGTCCATTTCTATTTGAATAAGGAAGTTAAGTCTTATACTAGGAACACCGCTAAGGCGGATTACTTAAAAAATATATAGAAAAGAGAAGGAAAAAACTAAGCTTGTATTAGGAGGGTTACTAGTAGAATATGCTTAACTTCTGATATATGTGCTTCTTCTATGATCGAGGGGTATATTTCTTTAACGGCTCATTACGTAGATGAGAATTGGGTGTTACAAAGTAAAATTCTTAACTTTTTCCATATTTCTCCTCCACACTCAAGGGTTCTTTTGGAAGATAAAGTGTTTGGTTTCTTAAAATAATGGGGAATTGAAATGAAAGTTTTCTCCCTTACTTTGGACAATGCAAGTAATAATGATAAGATGGAAGATATTTAAAGAGTCAACTTTGTGTGCAAAATGTTTTGTTATGTAGTGGTGATTTTTTCCATGTGCGATGTTGTGCACATATCTTGAATCTTATTGTTCAAGAAAGGTTAAAGGTTGCTAGTGTGACTTTACATAAGATCCGAGAAACTGTGAAACATATTAAAGGAACCGAGGGTAAAAAAATCAAGTTTGGAGAACTTGATGAACAAATTGGTGTGATAAGCTTATGGGATTGCAAATGGATGTTCCCATTAGATGGAATTCCACATTTTTAATGCTTGAAACTATGTTAATATATTGTACTGTGTTTGTTCATTTGTCTTTCGTAGATCCCAGTTATAAATATTATCCATCAAATGAAGAATGAGATAGGGGGTGTAGGAGTAAAAATTCATATTGGACCCCTGATAGACCTAATAACAATTGACTCTACTTCGGAGAACGTCAACAAACAGCCCCATGCCACGAACCAGCTGTGATTGGTCCTATATTAGAGCCACGACCCAACTCCGATTGGTCTTGTATCAAAGCCCATCCTTTAGAAGGTTCACTCTATGAGTTGGTCCATTATATAAGCTAGTTCAGCCTACGAGCCTGTCTACTCCATGAGTTGGGCTACTCTACGAGTTAGGCCACTTTACGATCCAAGTCGCTTTACGAGTCAGGTGTTTATATAACTTGGGCCGAACTACTCAAAAGGTTTAGTGCTCACTACCCAGGACTCTGAGTCCCATGAGGATTCTAATATCTCAAGGACTCCAAGTCCCACATGAATCCTAACTCTCTAGAGATTCCGAATCTCATGAGAGTCTAACACTCAAAAGTTAAAAGACTTTGAGTCTTATGCGAATTCTAACACTCAACGAATTCAAAGCCCCATACGGATTCTCACATCCTAAGGACTCGATTCCTACAATGTCACGTCCCATTCCAGGTAATCCTGACCCCACAGAATCAGGGGGAACCGAGGAGCTCGGATTCCCAAAATGAGGGTGAGATTTTTTGAAAACAATTATAAAACTTTGTCCATAAACTTGAATAATATTAATACAACTCAAAACATTATTTATTATAAAACAATTTACATAAACTGTTGTATCAGAGTGCAACTACCATGTACAAACACTATGCTGATGAACATGCATCCGTGAACCAACCAAAAGCGTGCCACATGCGCCTTGCATACCTTGTATGCAAACCTGAAGGGAAAACACTAAAACAGTGAGCTAGAAAGTTCAGTGAGTGAATGATGCAATATATAATGAAATAACTCACGACCCTTAATCCGCATGAGAAAACTCTTAACCATTCCCTTATAATTTCCCTTAATTCATAACCACTAATTCCCAACGAAGTAGCTCGAACCCTTGCATCACCTTTCAATGATCATGGACCATTAGATACACAACTCCCTCAATGCCATAAATGAGTATACATTTCTTAACACGAGTATATTTTTACACATCAACGTTCACCAACCTACACCCGCTGGATTTCCGTAATTACCACCCTAACCAATACCCGTTGAATAATCACAAATATCCCTCTAGTCTCACTCGTTGGATAATCTCAATTATTCTGACTAGCATATCACAATGTCAAACACTCTGCTCCGAGGGTCACCCAACGCATCCAACATAGATGGAACCCAATTCACTTCCATATGGAAGGTTCGATTGTTCCAGATCTGAGCATTGTTCAGGATGGCCAGTCCACTTCGGCCATTTAACGGTTTCATCTCTTTACTAACCTCTTTAACCCAATCAACTCTTTATGGGCTCATCTATACTCCAATATATCAACATTATGACGTAATTTAATCATTTTCCTATCCTCGCTATGCTTACCAAAAACTTATGCTGCAGATGTCTATATATTCATACACATATATGTTATAACACATATCTAAACAGCTTAGAAACCAAATATAAGTCCGTAAGTAATATGCAAATCCACTCACTTGATTGAAGCTGCTGCTAGGCTTATCTTCTTCCTTGTCCGAAATCCGAAGAATTCTCCTTGCCGAGGTCTCCCTATGGTAATCCACAACAATCATTAATAATACTAACATTAAGAGGTCAATTTAACTTCATTTTTAATAAAAATTCTTTTATACCTGAACACCAATTACTCAAAAGAATTCTATAAATCCTTGGTTCTTGGCAAATATCAATTTAGTTTCTCTCTGATAAATATCATTTTACCCCCTAAACTTTTTCATTAGTGCCATTAAACCCCTTAACTTTTCTAGTCTTTATTAACCCCCAATAGTTTTCTATTATTGCACTTAGGTCCCTCAACCTTTAAATTATTATATTTACATTCCTGTCTACTTGACAGGTTTCAAACCTTGCACTAACACCCACAGAAAATATCTAGAATCTCTAGATTCTTCTAAGAATTGTCGTCTCGGCAACTCCCTTTTGTAACCTCAACGACAATAGACCTGAGAGCTTGTCACCTCTGCAACACTCCTTATTTGCCTCGGAGACAATCATGATTATGAACGTCGCCTCGACGACACTCTATTGTTGCCTAGGCAACACTCTATTGTTGCCTAGGCAACACTCTATTGTCGCCTAGGCAACATTCTGGGTTTTCCAGATTTTACCTCTTTCTCACTACGATTTAACTCCTCAATTACTCCCATTTCATTCCACATTTCACATACCAAACCTCCCCCATATACATAGCTAAAAACCATCACAATACACACAATTATCTACCTGAAATTCATCCCAATTATCACCCATTTCCAAATCCCAAAACAATTCAATCAAACGCAATGAATTAGAAGAAGATTAAAGCTTTAAGATGTTGTATTTACCCCAAAATCATCTTCTTTCTCCTTCTTTCTTCTTCTTCTTTTTCCTCTTCTTCTTCTTCTCCATCTCTCAAATGAGAGAAACTTGGTTTTTTACACTAATTCAGCAAATATCCATTTGGTCCTCACTCATTTCAATTTTTGACACTTTACTCCTATAAACCTTGGATTTCTTACAAAAGCCTCCTCCAAGCTTTCATTCCCCTCCAATTGTACCCCAAATTCAAATAAATTAACTTTACACCCAAAATCCCGTGACACGGGGTGTCACATACAACAATTTCGATATCTGGGGGGTTTCAAGCCTTACTCGAATTCTTCCTGTTTGAGTACTCCTAGATTCATAGGAACTAATACTCCTAGTTCCATGAAGACTAGAACTTTGAATTCTACAAGGACTTAGCCTACCTTGGCTCCTTATAAAAACAAAGGTTAGTCCACTCACAAAATCCTTGAGAATCCAAATTCAGATCCCTCAATACACATACAATACCCTCCGCTTGGTTTTTCATTAGTCGTCATCCTTCGCCGTATAGACGAGTTCCGACTACTCTACGACACCTTAGCTTCGTGGTTATGGTAAACCCAATAGACCTAGCTTTTCTTTTCGATTTGGTTTTCGTCACAATCGTATTGACTTGAGCATCGGAGTGCGTAAGGTCGATACCACGCCAGTGTCCCAAAGACTTAATGTTCATCATTCCGTGTCTCTCTACAAGTTTACAATATTGTTGGTGGCCTCTTCCTCATAAGATCATTCTCATAACACTTCCGATAAATTTAACCGTCTACATAGGGAAAGGATATGCAAGTTCTTGCAACCATTTTATGATATTACAACTCGTTTTTTCAGGTTCCAAATACCCCATGAATTGGCAAAAATATGTATTGGACCCTTATCAGGCCCAATAACAGTTGGCTCATCTTCAAAGTTCGACAGTAGACGATATAGTGCCACAACCTAATTTCGTTTGGTTTCATATCAAAGCCCACCATTTAAGAGAATCCACTCTACGACCAAGGCTGCTCTACGAATTAAGCCTATCCATGAGTTGGGTTACTCAAAAGGGTTGGCACTCACTCCTCAAGACTCTAGGTCTCATGAGGATTCTAACACCCCAAGGACTCCGGGTCTCATGAGGATTCTAACACCCCAAGGACTCCGAGACCCATATGAATCCTAACACTCCAAGAATTCCAAATCTCATAGAGTTCTAACACTCAATGGACTTGTAGTCTTGTGGGAACTTTAATACTTCGAGTACTCCAAGTTTCATAGGAAATAGTACTCAAAGTTTCATAGGGACTCATACCACCTTAGCTCCCTATAAATACAGAGGCCAGTCCTTCCAGAAGGGCATTCATTGATAAATAAATTCATCTATTTCGTTTTTCTTGTCCTTGTTGTGTTTAGAGACATCGTTCCTAGCCGTAGAGTTGAGTTCTAACCACTCTATGCCGATAGTCGTGCCTTAGCTCCACGGTCATGGTGAACCTTATAATTTACCTAATCCTAACACAATTGTATTGACTTGAGCGTCAGAGTGCCTATGGTCGACACCACAACGGTGCCTAAGGACTTCGTGTTCATCTTTCTGTGTCTTTGTCTATAGGTCTACAAGATTGTCAGTGGCATTTTCCTCACAAGATCGTTCCCACAAGCATCCTCAGTGGATTCCAACCGTCTACAATTTGGCGCCCACCGTGGGGCCTTGACAATATCTGACCAGAGACGACCTACATCATGACAGGAAACATATAGACTCCTTCAGACGACATCGCACCCAAATCGTCGCCCTCATTGCGCAAGTGTAAGAAAGCACGAGCAGGTTCAAGAGTTTGGAATAAGATAACACTATTATCTGAGAGGAGAACCAGACTCTACAAAAGAAGACCCAATAGCTCTTCGCCCTCGAGTTTACGTTGAATCAACAACACGACGTTAGGTTCTGTTTCCTCGATCAACATAATGCAGCCACTTGTGACACCTAAACACGGGGGATTGTAGAACTAGCATCAACTCTTCCAATCGACCATTAACAACGACTTGACTTCGACAACAACAAGCTCGTTCACAGACCTCACCGTAGAAACTCAAGCCACGTCGACTAGACTCATCCATCCTCACTCGACATTGGAATCGTTTGTTCAGTCGGTCCAACTCCAACCATTCCAAACGCCGTGGCACCTTAACCTATAATGACTCACTCGTCGTTTCAACCAATAAGCGACTCCGATCAAGAAGAACATGCCTCTGAGCTACGTCGACTCCCTGTTTTTTGATTCAATCACCCTCGTAAAGATGCTAAAAAAGTTATATTTTCCCAATATAAAGCGCTATGACTGCACGATCGATCCAGACGGTCACATCGAATTATACAAGCAAATGATGTTCACCGCTTACATACCCCGAGAACTCCATGAAGCTTGTATATGTAAGAGCTTTAGGCCTAGCCTAGAAAGACCAACTTTCTATTGATACACCAAACTCCCGAACAACTCCATTGCATCTTTCACCTAGCTCACGGGCACCTTCGTCAAGTAGTTTCCTAGCATTAAGAAACTGGTAAAATTCTCGGGTGACCTCTATTGAGTCCGTCAATGCTATCGGTAACCACTCCAAGACTACGTAGGACCCTTCAACCATGAGAAAGTGTCCATCCCATACTACAACAAGGAAATCGTTGTCGACGCCTTTTTCGAGCAATGATGAGCTCTACAAAGGAACTCACCAAGTTCTACTGCATTACCATGAGAATGTACTTGCTCAAGCTTAGGTCAAGATTAGACGGAAGGAGAACGAAGTCCATCGTAACAGATACATGTCGTATGATAGTTGATACGAAGACCTGACACGCCAAACAGTTTGATAGACGTAGCAACACTCGACCTGTCAAGCCATATCCTATATCCTCGAGACGAGGGCTAGCCCGAGATAGTAGACACCCACTTGACGGTCAGTCGATTTGATCCCCAGCTCCATCCAACTGAACTCTAATGCTAGAGTACAATCTCAATGTTGAGCCGGTGGAAGTAGTCACTATAATGAAAAGTATGTGTGACATCGTCAGATGGCTAACCAAGACTAAGAACCCCAATGGGAAGCGCGATACTACTAAGTGGTGTGAATTCCACATTGACCATGGGCATAACACCACAAAAAAGCATTACTCTTAGGCTCGAAGTTGTAGAGTTGCTAAAAAAGAGTCATCTCCAAGACCTTCTGATCGACAAAGGGAAAAGCAAGCTCGCTCCACAAGATAGCTGAGCCACCACCCAACCAGAGGAACCAGTCCCAAAGAGGACTGTCAACGTCATTACTAGTGAATCAAAAGTCAGTAGAGTCAACTATTCTACCGCTAGGCGACATGCAAGAGTCACGGTCAACCTAGAAACCTATACCTTCCAGCCACTGTAATGTACCAACCAATCAGACAATCAGCTTCGTCAACAATCCACGACACCCTAGTAGTTTCAATTTTTATCACCAACTATCTAACCAAGAGAGTCATTGTAGACAACGCCTCGTCAACCAACATATTCTTCCTGCATGCTCTAAGGGACATTGAGATCGATGAGTCCAACATCAATTATTGGTCCACTATTCTCGTTGGGTTCAGTGGCAAGCAGAAGTACACTATTGATATGCTGTTTCCAAATGAATTCAATAATTTTTTTGAGTTTTGAACCATTCATTTGTGAGACTTAAGCCCTAGCTTTTTTTCTCCAATAAGCATTTTGGTTAAAAAATCGTGGAGCCTGGTTCATTTAAGTTCTTATTTAAACTTTACAATAGTATTTATGAGACAATGTATAAAGTTATTGTGTCCCAGCTATTCATGCTTTTTGTATAATGAGAAAATGAGTGGAAAGAGATTCAAAAGTGTTGGATTTGATTCGTGTTTCATTAGATTTAGAAGATTGGGCCTGGCCATGGAGTTTTTGTGTTATTTTGTTCCGTCTTGGGTAGTTTTGGATTTTAGGTGTGTTTTGTGATTAATTAAGCTTGATATGGTTGTGTTAGATTTGGATTTTTCTTTTATTTATTTTGCAGTGGATGTTTGTAGTGATGGGTATATTAGTTATAGAGATAGTTTCCTGAAGAGGGAGAAGATTTGGATTGTTTATAAAGACAAACAACTAGATGTGATTTTTTTTAGTATATTTATAAAATATAGAAAGTAAACTGTAAAAGAATGGAAAAAACCCACTTAATGGTGTAAATGTTTATATACACCTTATCCTTAAATAATGATATGTTTCAACATTTTTTAGTTTTTATTTAATTTTTTTTTTTCATTTATTTATGTTGTCTAAATCAATAATGATATATTTCTTCATGTTGATGTTGCAGACGTCCATGGCCGGAATATTGTTGAAAGTCTTGAGACACTGACTAGTAGGAATCCAACCCCAGCCCCAAAGTCTTCTATGGATACAGTACCACAACCACCACGAGCCCCCAAACGTGTGACTTCTAAAAATCGGAAAAATTCTTCTAACATGTGGGATCACTTTACTAAGAATCCTTGTGAGAATATGGATGATTTGACAGCGTCGTGTAATTATTCTTAGAATGTTCTTGCATGCCCAAGTAAAAGTGGTACTAGTTGTCTATGAAATCACTTAAATTGATGTAAAAAATACCCTTTGAATGTTACGCATAAGAAAAAAAAGATCTTAGTTTTTCAACAACACTCACACTCACATGACAATCAAGCGGTAATGTCGCCTCGACATAATATTCACTTACGGTTTGGAAATTCAATCAAGACATGCTTAGACAAGATGTAGCTAGAATGATCATTATTGATGAGTTGCCCTTTAGGCATGTAGAGTGTGAGGGATTCCCCAAAATGATGAATGAGGCACGACCTCTATTTCAAGTTCCCTATCGTATTACTATGGCTAGAGATTGTTTAAGTATTTATGTTGAGGAGAGACAAAAGTTGAAGACTTTTTTTAGTAAGTTTTGTTACAATGTTTGTCTTACCATGAATACATGGACATCTTGTTAGAACCTTAACTATATGTGTCTAATGGCTCACTTCATTGATGATAATTGGCAACTACACAAAAGGATCTTAAACTTTTGTCCAATTGCTAGTCACAAAGGTTTACTGATTGGAAAGACAATTGAGAAGTGTTTGCTTGATTGTGATATTTCTAATATTTTCACCATCACCATAGACAATGCAAGTTTTAATGATGTCCGAATAAGATATCTCCAGAATTGGTTAGAAACTTGGAAAGGAAGTGTCTTGAATGGTCAGTTTCTACACATGAGATGTTGTGCACATATATTGAGTCTCATTGTAAAACAGAGGTTAAAAGACATGGATGACTCCATATTTAGAATTCGTCTTTTAGTGAGTTATGTGAGGTCTTCTTCATCAATGTTACAACGGTTTAAGGAATGTGTGGAACAACAAAAGATTGAACATAAAAATCTTATGTTTTTTTTTATGTTGAAATAAGGTGGAACTCTACGTACTTAATGTTAGATGTGGCTTTAAAATTTCAAAAAGAATTTTCGTTGTTAGAAACTACATATATGAACTTACTAGAGAGGAAAAGTCAAGGGGTTTTCCTACGGCTAGTGATTGTGAGTAATGCCTGTTACTTGTTACGTTTTTTGAAATTTTTTTATAATGCTACTCTACGTGTGTCTGACTCAATTTTTTTACTGGTAATGCATACATGGGAAAGATACTTGGCATTGGGATGAAGATTTCAACATGGTGTAGAAGTAATAATGATGGCTTACGTAGTATGGTTATGAAAATGAAGGGAAAACATGATAAATATTGGTCAAATATTGATAAATTCAATTTAATGTTATTCATTGAAGTGGTACTGGATCCTAGATTCAAGTTAGAATATGTGAATTGGGTTATTACTAGTTCCTATGATGCTAATGTTGTAGATTTGAAGACAAAACTGCGTACAATTTTGTACTCTTTATTTGACCATTGCAAGCTCAATTATGCTTCTCCTAGTGCGCAATCTAGTGAACAATCTCAAGTTGCAAGACAAATTGATGTTGATGATATAAATGTTGATCCTGAAGACTTAATGAATTCCATGTTTGATGAGGCAAGAGTTGGACAACAAGCTTTGGTTACCAAATCTGAGATGGATAAATATTTAGGGGATGAATGTGAGAAGCATCACAAGGACAATTAATTTGATATCTTGAGTTGGTGGAAAATAAATTCAAATAGATATCCAGTTCTCTCTTCAATGGCACGAGACGTATTAGCTAGGCTTGTTTCTACTATTGCATATGAGTCAGCTTTTAGCATAGGGGTCATGTATTATATCCATTTCATAGTTCCCTCACTCCTAAGATGGTGAAGGCTCTTATTTGTACGCAAGATTGGATTCAGGCTACGCGTGAACCATTCCTGATTGAGGAGAGCTTGGATGAGTTATCACAACTTGAGTCAGGTAATATTTTTGTTTTAGTTTCAATTATTACTTATTAGGTTGTCTTTCTTGTCTGTATTTTCTATTTAACCATTAATTATATGACATGTTTTCCCTACTTTTTGTAGAATTTATGTCTTCGCCAATGGAAATTCTTCATGTTCATCTAGATGATTGAGGGTTTTGCAACATTTGATTGAGTTATAATTTCCTACAATGAAAAAAATTAATATGATACAATTTTTATCAACTTTTAACATTTAATTTTTGACTGGGATGAATTTGAGAGACATACTGTTATTGCAAGTTGAGAGCTATTGTCTATCATTGTGGAGTTGCAGCTACTAGTGTTCATTGTGGAGTTGCAACCGCTAGTGTTAGACAATGGACATGTCTAATTTCTTTACGTTTTCATTGGGATTGTTTCATTAAGTTTAATTAAGGACTTTTGTTGTATCAGTTTAGTGTTACTATTTGTTATGTATGAATTTTGAAGTTTTGGATTGCATAAAAAAGCAAGAGAAAAACTCAAAAAATGTAATCAATGTATAAACCGGTTAACCAAAAAACCTTTTTCCCCTTCACTCGCTTGGTTTCTGATTCAGGAAAATTCTTGAACCGGTTTGGTTCAAAAAAACCAGTAACCGGTTCGGTTAACCGGTTATGAACAACCTTACAACTAGGAGAAGTCTGCCTTCATCACCGAGAGAAGCATTTTCTATTACAACATCATGTCGTTCTATCTGAAGAACGTCAACACGACCTACCAACAACTAGTCAACAAGATGTTCGCTGACATGCTGGGGGACACGATGGAGGTCTACATCGACAACATGTTGGTCAAATCACTCGTCGCCAAACAACACCTTAAGCATCTTAAACGAGCCTTCAATGTTTTGAAGAAATACAAATTAAGCTTAATCGGACTAAGTGTTCATTTAGAGTCTCCTCAGGCAAGTTCCTAAACTACATGATGATGACTCAACAGGGTATTGAAGCCAACCTCGACTAGATCCGCTCGGTGAAGAACATCACGTCACCTATGTGTTTCAAGGAAGTCCGATGTCTTATCAGAATGGTAGCCATTTTAAGTTGATTCATTTCAAGGTCTTTAGACAAGTTTCACTTGTTCTTCGACACTCTAAGCAAGTCAAAGCAATTCGAGTGGACTCTAGCCTGTGAGGAATCGCATCAGCAACTCAAGAGATACGCCACATCACCTTCATTGCTTTCCATACTTAAAGACGGGGAACGACTCTTCATCCACCTCACCGTCTCTAAGACAGTAGTCTCGATTGTGCTGATTCATGAAAAAGATGGAAAATAGCTACCAGTCTACTACGTCAACAAATCATTGCTCGACATTGAGACACACTACAACCCGCTTGAGAAGCTCACCTTGGTCACTGCAACTCGCAAACTACAACTATACTTCTAATGTCATCCGATCATTGTCCTCACCACCTTCCCATTGAAGAAAGTTTTACACAAGCCTTAGTTATCCGGTCGACTCACCCAATGGGCAGTAGAGCTGAGTGAGTTTGACATCACGTACGAGCTTCAAACTACAATAAAATCCCAACTGCTAGGTATTTCATAGCTGACTTCACACCTAACACCCTCGTTCAAGTTGAAAATGAGTTGTTGTGCCTCACTAACCATCCGTCCTTGAAGTGGATTCTGTGGGTTGACATATCCAACAACATGAATGACATTGGCAAATGACTCGTCCTTTCCTCACGAGAAGGAGACATGATTCAACAATCCATCCGGAGTGGCTTTAGGGAGACAAAAAATGAGGCAGAGTATGAAACACTGATTGTCGGCCTTTCACTTTCCAAGGAAATAGGAGTTCAAAAGATATACGTTCGCTCTGACTCTCAGCTCATTCTCAATCAGCTTCATGGCACCTACCAAGCTTGATACTCCAAGATGATGGTCTAACTCACCTATGTCAAAGAACTCCAATCTTCCTTCAAGGAGTTCAATATCACACAAATACCCGGACTCAAAAACGACCATGTCAACGTACTAGCAAACCTTGAGTCTTACATTCAGATGAAAACGTCGCAAACAATCCCACTCGGTTATCTCTAGTGGCCAACGGTGTGGAAAAATCCTTCACCTGAAGTGTTTGTTGGTAATGGTGGAAAATTCAGACCCGTCTTTGTGTAACCCTGCTGGGTGGGCCAAGTTACTATATTGTAACCCGCTGGCCTAGTGGGCTACTGTTCATGGCCCAGCGGGTTACACAAAAAACAAAAAAAATTAAAAAATTAAAAAAATGGCAGGTTAAATGGGTTGGCCTGACCCGAGTCGCACTATAACCCACAGTATTAGGGTTATAAGGCAAGTCTGGGCCCACCATGTAACCCAAGCGGCGGGCTTGACTCGTACACATCGGGGGGCCGACCCGCCCAAGCACCCAACCCACATTGGGTAGGGCTCAACCTGCCTGACTCTCCATTTTTCCACCTCTATCTACCGTTGACATAGCCAACTCATGGATGACACCTATTCTTCGTTACTTGGTAGACGTCGAACTCTCAGTCGACAAGAATAAAACACATTGACTTAAAACGAAGGCAACCAGATTCACCATTCCTGATGGCCAATTATTGAAAAGGTCCTTCTCCGGTCTCTACCTTGAGTGCATCACTCAAGAAGAAGCCAATTATGTCCTATTCAAACTCCACGAAGATGAATATGGCAACCACATTGGAGGATGTAACCTCATTAATCGAGCTCTCACAACAGGTTACTATTGGCCCACCATGCAGTCCAACTCCTTTAACTATGTCTGATGTTGCGATAACTGTCAACATTTCGTGCAAGTGTCCCATCTCCCATCAGAGCAACTCAATTACATCATCTCGCCATGACCTTTCATGAAGTGGGGGCATTGTTGGAAAGTTGTCAACTGCATCAGGGTAACATGCCTACATGCTAGCAGTCAGAGACTACTTCACCAAGTGGATCAAAGTCGAGATGTTCCACAAAATCCAAGACCACGAGGTAAAAAACTTTATTTGGAGGAACGTCATTTTTCGATTCGGAGTGCCAAAGAATATAGTAATTGACAACTACTCCCAGTTCATCGGTTTAGAATTCCAAGACTTTTGCAAAGAGTGGGGAATCAAGCTAAGCTTTTGACGCCATGCTACCCTCAAAAGAATGGTCAAGTCTAGTCCTCCAACAAGACGATCATCAAGACGTTGAAGAAGAAACTAAAAAAAAAACAAATGAGCATGGGCCAATGAACTACATGGTGTGTTGTGGTCCTACCAAACCACTACTCGAACGTCGACTAGCGAAACCCCATTCTCATTAGCCTACGGCTCTAAGGTGATGAGTGCTTGAAAATGCACATTTACTTAGTGGTTTATCCGGATTATTTGTGGAAAAGTTGGTTTAAATTGTGTGATTTGACTTAATTATTTCATAAATGTCTTTTATGGGATCACGTGTATGTTTTGAGTGTTTTTAAATCATAAATTTTTAAAAATGATATTCGGATGAAGAATGACATTGGCGATGGAATGTGTGATGACTGGGAATAAACGGTTTGAGAATCGAAGTTGAAATGAGAAAGTTATGGCGTTTTGATGATGAATTGCAAATCTTGGAACATGTTTGAGACTGAAACATGATTAAGTATTTTGACCATAACTTGAGTTGTAGAGCTTTTATTTGTATTATTCTTGAACCGTTGGAAATCTAACTCGAAGGGCTACAATTCTTATGTTTATAACTTTGCCAGATTCAAATGTTATAATGCTCAATTTTCCACATCTTGATCACCGCAACATTCAAAATGTTTGTTGCGACAATGGAGTCTCAGGCTTGGCTAAAAAGTAATGCAATTGATCGACCGCAGCAGCGAAAAAAATATTTCGTTGCAGCGAACATCTTGGAGTTCAAATTCTATGCAAATTTTGTAAAATTTTATCCGAATTTCATTATCCTTACTTGAATAAGATTGTCCCAACTACACTCCTAAAACCCTAGCAATATAAATAGATGTCTTTAGCTATTTTAGAGGGGAGATGGAAGGGAGAAGAGAAAAGAAGGTTGGCCGCAGTTTTGAAAGATCAAAGCAATCATTAGTGAAGCTTTGGATCATCAATTAGAAAAACTTTCTTTTATTCTTTTCTTGACCTTATGTCTATTATTTTTACAATGGTTGTTTCTTTCATAATTATGAGGTAAATATAATTTTCTAGGGCTAAGATGTAGCCCAATTTATGAATATGTGTTGATGGATTGTTGTTAATTTTTGTTAAGCATATCTTTTCTAAGTTTTATTATGGTTCTTAATGCTTCAATTCTTTTTGGCCCAAGAGTTGATTGATTTAATGGATTAGGTTGAGATCGAGAGATGAAATCTAGTTAGTCTAATGTAATAAAACCGTAGATTGAGTGAACGTTAGAGATTGATTACCGCGATTTATGTGACTGTAGTAAATTCCATAAAGCTTAATGATCCCTTAAGACTTAAATTCAATTTAGAGATATCTTAAGTTTGTAATAAAAGGGTTAATTTGATAATTATTCAAGAGAAAATTATTGAAATTTCAGGGAATTTGGTCTTTAGAAAAGGCTAAACAATGTTAGCATTAATTATCAATACATAGGAGTAAATTTGTGTCCTAGGTTTAGTCATATTGCCTTACAACCAACGTGTTATTTAAATTCTGCTTTCTTTTAGTTTTTAGTTTTCTTTTAATTTGTTAATTTTAGTTAATTTATTCTCCAAAGTTTCATATTAATCAAATAGTAATAGAATAGTTTATTTTGGTACTTGATAACTAGTAATTCTCTAGGGTTCGACATCCGTTTACTCAAACTATATTACTTGCATGATTTCGTACGCTTGCAAAACCTCTGTCATGAGGCAGTGATCTCAGTTGAAACCAGTGTCCCATCAGCAAGGTACCAATGGATGGATGGATGAGAAGACTAACTGACATCAACTCTGCCATAACCTTGACACCACCGACGAACTTTGAGACCAAGCTTTCTTGAGGACGACATCTTACCAGCAGAAAGTCGCTCGACACTACAACAGGAATGTCTAAACAAGAGTCTTCAAGCTAGACGAATGGGTGCTACGCTGAGTTTTTTAGAACACAAAAGAAGCAGGCATAGACAAACTTGGTCCTACATAGGAAGGACCCTACAAGATCACCAAGATCGTTGGGCAGTGAGCTTACAAGCTACAATCGCAAGACGACCGTGACATTCACAATAGTTGGAATGCCATTTATGTCAAACTCTATCATTTCTAAGCCTCAGAAACATCCAGTCGACTTGACACTAACGCTGGGGGACAAGCTAATTCTAGTTCATAACCATCCATCCCTAGGCTTAGTTGGCTCGACATCGATAATTGACTCTACTTTGTGATTCGATTCCATGGACAAGACCTTAAGTCTGGCTATCAATTGGCCTACAAAGTTGTAACTTTATTTGACAGTCAGTATATAATTGCAATGTTTCGATCAACTCAACATTGCAATAAAGATTTTATTCAGCATTCAAGTAATTGGGCTAGCTTATTTAGCTCATTAAGTTCCAATTACATCATTCATTCATCATTCACACGACTCGACACAAGCATTCAACATTCACAAAACAATTGCATAAAGCCCCCAAGGGGCTAGGAGGGTCCAACCCTTCATTATAATAAAATGCTAGAAAAAGGCTAAGTTACGATACAAATCAATGGCACTCATTGCCTTAAAACTAGGGGTGGGCAAAAAAATAGGGTAGAACCAGAACCGATGGATACCTGGGTTTCAATTCCGTGTAGGAACCAGAACCAGAACCAGAACCAGAACCAGATGAAATAGGGTAGGTTCCGGTTTCAAAAAATAGGAACCGAAACTGTCTGGTTCCAGTTCCAGTTCCAGTTCCAATTCCAGCTCCAGTTCCAGTAGGGGTGGAGGAACCTGGAACCTGGAACCTGGAACCTGGAACCTGGAACCT
>WYDK02118170.1:2512119-2522461 GCA_009867345.2 Toxicodendron radicans
TAAGGGATGCCATTGTTTTCCTTCAAACCAAAGAAAATAAAAAGGGTAACTGGGCATTGTTTATTACTTTATTTGAAACAAAAAAAAAAAAAAAAAAAAAAACCAACACGAGAGTCTAGAAGAGAAACTTTTTTTTTTCCAAGTATGGGAGGGTAAGGAAATAGAATGGGAGGTGGGTAAAAGAAGTGAGGAACCATTTCTTTGTTTACACACTTGTAATAAAGAATAGTTGATGTTTTTATAAACTTCATATAAATAAATGCCATAGCTAACTTGTTTATCCCAAGTGAAGTTACAGCTTCACACATGGAAGGGCCAAAAAGAAAGAATAAATGACTCACACAGCTAAACACATGTAATAAGTTGAAGAAAATTCTGAGCTAAAGAAAAAGCTGAAGCATATCTTTGACTGGTCATAGCCAGAGAAGCAACCAATTTGTAATAGCATATCTTTAACGAGTTATTTATTTATTTATTCATGATTTCATGCTCTTTTCAGCCTGTGAGGAAGAGGATTATTGTTGTCTCTTTGTTTTACCTCCCTGAAAAACGAGTCCAATTGGCATCTATCTCTGCAGTGCTTCTACAAAACATTATTTCATTTCTTCTTGAGTATAAATTTACAATCAAAAGTTAGTGATTTTTAATCTACTTCCACTAGCATACCATCTATACTGTACGGTATTGGCGTTTACGAACTGATTTAAAATAAACAATAACAATACACAAATCAATACAACAGTTATTCTCAAATTGGTAATTTTACCAGATCAGTACATAACATGATTGAAACACTAGCAAATTTGATTCAATAGTTATCTGATTCAGAGGCCATTCTCATATTTGGCTTGTTTGATAATGTCATGAACAGCTAGACATCATTCATAAATACAAACTTGTTACATGAAACAACAGAACCGAGCACAAAGGGGGATCCCTATGAAATTTTATTACGATGCACTGCTGAAAACCTGTGCAGAAATGCTATACACTTGAAAATTCTCTAATTTGGTGATAATATCATCCTTTGTATTATTTGTTTAAAACCCTATGATGAGCAGCCTAATTACGAAGTTTCTGAAGCTATGACCTAACTTCTGTTCCTCACAAACTCTTTTGGCAACTTGAACTCAATGAACTATTTGGCATAAAAAACCTTGATAATTAGACAAAGTCAGGCTGACCCGTTGAAGTCAAGCAACGGTGCCACATGCGACTATTAGGGTCCACAGCTCTGGGGTAAGAAATAACTTCAGGAATAGGAAAGTAGGCATAGTGAGTGTTGCATATGCCGACTGTAATGCCACTAAATCCGGCAAATGCCCCATGAACCTGCCAATATAGCATGTTATACATATTATGGAGATTGACTCTGTACCCGATTACTAATGAAACATCTTAGTATGTTCTCCAAGCATTTTAAGAAAATAATCAAAATACTTTCTAACTATATACATTCACTCTGAACTCACACACAAGTTTTGACTATAGGTGGCGGTGGGCTGTGCCAAAATTTTCAAGGCCGTGCCGTGCCAAAATACCATAACTCAAGGCCCACGACACGGCCTAGTGGGCCTGCCCACGCTTTTCTCAAACAATATTTTAAAATTATTAAATTTTATAAAAAATGGGGATAGTAACCTCTGGAATTTTATTAATGCTTCACTTATGGCGGAAGAATACCATAGTTACATGATGAAATTAAACCAACAAAATAAAAGAAACCTATACTCTGCATGGAAAAATAAACTTATATGTTACATGTACAAGTATCATATATTTTTAATTTCATCCATATCTAAAATTTTGAAATCTTCTAATATATCATCAGCAACACGATTTTGTATCTTGAAATCTGCCGTAACCCAATCTTTCATGCACATAATAGCAACACTTGGATGTAAACTTGATATTTTAATACACGTCCACCTGCACTAAAAAATGATTCGAATGCGTAGAAACTGGAAGAGTCAGTAAATCACGTGCCATGACGGAAACTAGGATAAGTTTTTTCATGTAATTTCCACCAGACAAGAGTATCAAATTGATTATTTGCATTCATAATTTCAAACAAATGATTAATATTTAAATAATTTGTAAATTTGCTCATTGTAGTATTGGATGAAGATGGATTAACAGATGAATCACATACCGACGATATTACCTTTTTGAAAACAATATGCTTTTGCCTTTTTAAACGAGTCGACAAATGTTTGCAATGATTTTCTATAAGCCTTTTGAGATGCCCAGTGCCACCCGAACTTGCACATGAAAAAGTAAATCCACAATGCTTGCACACTGCACGTCGAACAATTTCACCAGAAACTTTTTCTTGTATTTGAGTGTAATTCTCTAAAACCTTAGATTTTTGCTTTCTTTTATTTTTTGAAGGTTATGGATCTTCATTTGATAAGTCATTAAGCAATGAATTTCCCTCATCATCAAAAGACTCAAAAGGATTAAATTCATTTGAATTTTGATCTATTTTGAAATAAATTTGATTTGATGAAAGAAATTAAATGACTAACAATAATTGAAAAATATGAGAGTTTAATAATTGAAGAATATGTGACAGAATAAGAATATGAGATTAGAAGTTTAAGAAATTAGAAAATTGGGAGGGGGTTTAAATAAAGTTCAATTGTGAAGTTGAATATAGTTTATTCAACTTTTTTATTTTTTATTTTTTAAAATTTTGTGGGCAAACATTCAACATTTTTATTTTTATAAATTTCGTGGGTCGTGCTGTGTCAACTCACATGTTAAACTGTAAGCCCACAACACGACTCGCATGCCCACCATGACACAACAAGATGCAAGTCGTGTTGTGGACTTACGGTTTAGCATGTGGGTTGACACAACACAATCAACAAAATTTATAAAAATAAAATAAAATGTTGAATACTAGCTCACGAAATTTTTAAAAATAAAAAATAAAAAGTTGAATATAGGCGTTTGCAACAACTATAATCAACTTCAAAGCCACAATTATATTCAACTTCAAATGCAACGGAAGTGCACAATTGAACATTATTTAAACCCCCATCCCCTCCCAATTTTCTAATTACTTCTACTTCTAATCTCATTATTCTTATTTTTCAATTATTATTAGTCATTTAATTGCTTTTATCAAATCAAATTTATTTCAAAATTGATCTTAATTCAAATGAATTTAATCATTTTGAATATTTTAATAATGAAGGAAATTCATTGCTTAAGGAATTACCAAATGAAGATCCACAACCTCCACAAAAGAAAGCAAAAATCTAAGGTTTGAAAGAATTACACTCAAAAACAAGAAAAAGTTTATGGTGAGCAATGTGTAAGCATTTTGGTTTTACTTTTTCATGTGCGAGTTTGGGTGGCATCAGACATCTCAAAAGGCATATAGAAAATTATTGTAAACATACACCGACTCATTTAAAAAAACAAAAACAAATTGTTTTAAAAAAGGCAATATTGTTAGTCTGTGATTCATCTGTTAATCCATCTCCATCCAATACTACAATGAGTGATTTTACAAATTATTTAAACATTGATCATTTATCTGTAATTATGAATGCAAATGATCAATTTGTTATTCTTGTTTGGTGGAAAGCACATGAAAAAACTTATCTTATACTTTCCGCCATGACACGTGATTTACTAATGCTTCCAGTTTCTACTATAGCATCCAAATAAACTTTTAGAGCAGGTGGGCGTATATTAGATGATAAAAGATCAAGTTTACATCCAAGTGTTATTAAAACTATTATGTGCATGAAAGACTGGGTGACGAATATATTTCAAGATACAAAATCGTGTTGCTGATGATATATTAGAAGATTTCAAAAATTTAGATATGAATGAAATTGAAAATGTATGATACTTGTACAGTAACATATAAGTTTATTTTTCCATGCATAGTATATGTTTATTTTATTTTGTTGGTTTAATTTCATCATGTAACCATGATATTCTTCCGTTATAAATGAAGCGTTAATAAAATTTCAGAGGTACCATCCTCGTTTTTTTATAAAAGATAATTATAAAAAATTTATAAATTAAAAAAAAAAATCAAACATTTTATATTGTTTGAGAAAAGCGTGGGCCGGCCCACGAAGGCACGACACGACAAGGCCCATCGGGCCATGGGTAGTGCCGTGTGCCTTGAGTTTTGGTATTTTGGCATGACACAACCAATATTTTTGTGGGCCGTGAAGGTGGGTCTTGAAAATTTTGGCACGGCCCGCTGCCACCTCTAGTTTTGACCCAATAATCTCCAACATAAAAACTTTGCACAGTTAAAATTGTTTCTAAAAGTATTTCTATACGTTATTTTACTCCTTTGAAAGAGAGGGAGAGGGAAAGCAAGAGACTCACAGCATTTTGTCCTAGAACAGTGCATAGAATTCCATCTGACGCATTTGCACGGCACGCACGGATCATGTATGTGGGATCAATATACTTCACATCAGCAGGAACACCAAGCTCCTTAAAATATTTCTTTGTCTGACAGAAACATAGTAAATCAAAACGATCACCTCATCTGGTAGATCCAGAATAAATTCTAAAACTCTGCATTGTTAATAAAAGAAATCTACTAACAAACCAAGTGGATGTCAGCAGACGATCACACAACTCTTAGAAAACACTCAAAGAGTAATTAAAGAAGAATTGTTCCCTTTGAGGGGAAAAAATAATAATAAAAAATTAAAAAGATGCTGATTGCTAGAAAACTAGATGCATCAGAATTAGTTATCTTTGGCAAGTAAGGTTTACCAAGATTAATTTCTAATGAGAAGCATACACATGCATTGATCTATATAATTATTTAAGTAATCAAGATTCTTGTAATCTAGGTAATAGTGCCATCAGCGTGGAACATATAATCATACACTAAATTGGAAAAATGATTTTGATTATTCAAAATCAGATGAAGGAAATGGATAGCAGAAAGTGAAATTGAGAGGGTAGAACTTCATTCCAAGTGCTGAACACTCTTTCACAGATGGAAAAGGCGGAACAGTAGAGCAAGACTTTAATCCCACCCTAAACAATTTATTATAAGAGTGTTCTAAATACAAGAAAAAAAACAACCCATATAGTCATTATATACAACACCTATAAGCTGATAAAATATAAAGCTTAACCTTTGTTGAGGCCACTTATTTAGGTTGTTGAAATTTTAAAATGAAATGTTGCAAGTGCCATAATTTGTTAAGACAAGGAGAGAAATGAAAATACAATCACCAACCTCTTGCTGGATGTGTACACCAACATCTCCAAGTACTATGTTTCCAGATGCATCTTTAGCATTAGTTTTCTCAATTAAATTCTGCATAGGAAAAGCAAGATCATGTTCCCAAAAAATATAAATTTATATTAAATTCGAACCGGCAGCCCAAAAAAGAAAACGAGACATAAAAATTTACATTAGAAAAATTGTTCCAAAAAGAGAAGTAAACAACATTCTTTATCTACCTCAATGCAAATCAGATATAGTTTATCTATTGTTTCAACACACTACTAGTACTAGATGTATGTAAATAGCCTCACAGAACCATTTTGACAACATGGTGCAAGAACATAAATAACGAGAATCATTTTTTTTGATAATCCAAAATTCTGCTAAACTCACTTTGCGAACTTGAGTTTGAAATTGGAGCTCCCACCAAACCCTACAATCCTAGGGAATTGGGAAACAATAGCCAAATTTGGCCATGTAGGAGCCTGTGAGGGGATGCGAATCCCAGATCTCGTGAGAGCAAATCATAGGCTTGATCACCCGGCTAACCTCTCAAGGATAAATATTGAGAATTATTTTTAAAGGAACGACATAGAAAAATCCCAGGTAAAACACATAGTGGCCGATGGTGTAAGGAGATTTATTTTCTACCAAAAGAACCAAAAAAAATTTCATATGACAAAAAATTATGGATCAAATGATAACCAAAAGTTGAGAGATAATTTATGGGAGAAACACAAGGGCACACACAGGTATACTGCATCTTATACTGTGGAGATATTTTAGAATAAAAGTACGATGAACTAGTCAGAATTTTAAGGGTTAACACACTTTCAGTTAAAAAACAGCCAAACAAGGGAGTGAAATTGGAAGAAAAAGAATACAAACAAAATGAGGATAGAAGAAACAAAAACAATAAAAGAAGCCTATTTTACTAGAAATTCTGGGCAGCTATAAATATCCCCAAAGGGAAAAAAAAGGCCAAACAGGCACTAATGTTATAGCAAGTCATAATCAGAATATCTGGCATTAGCAGATGATAAAAACCTCAAGCACAGAAAATACCAACCTCTGGCTCGTTTCTGGCTAGTTTCGATAACACAACAAATTCTTTGAAAAATCTGTTGAAATGCTTCTGATTTGTTACATTGTGCAAAATAGATGTCGAAAAAGAGAACTAGCTGTTAAAAATTGTCTCAATATACAACAGAGGCTGAACAGTTGAGATAACTAGGTTCTAGGTTTGCAAATGCCATGCTGGAGGCATTCAGGCAAAAGGTGATTGTTAGATGATATGAACAAGAGTAGCAAGTAGGAGAGAACAATTTCTTTTCCTACCAAAAAAATAAAAATAAATAATACCCTTTCTCTTTAGGCAGTATTTTAGATAGAAAGTGCCACTTCTAGCCTATGCACATGAGAAGGATAACTGTTCAGAAATAAGAAATAGGGATCGGTATCCAATCCAGAGCTTCTCTCCATAAGAGAGACATTAAGATGAGGGCTTTATCTTTTAGGTTATGACTTCTTGATAAGAGTTGGCAGGTTAGTGTCACCATCCAATCCAGCTTCTCTCCATAAGAGATACATTACGATAAGGGGTTTTATCTTTTAGGTTTATGACTTCTTGATAGGAATTGGCAGGTTAGTGTCACCAATTGAGATACTGATCCCCCCATATTATATTAATACGATAGAGGCTCTGTATGTAAAGATCTAGAATCTTCAAAAACTGGACAAAGGTCCGATTCACAGGTTGGACCATCTAATTTTAAGTCAAAATTTTAATCAATGAAATAGAAAATTGTATTTGTACCTGTCCAGCTCCCTCTGCTACGCAGACCACAGCTGATCCCTTTGTGTCAATTAGGTATTTCAAATGCCTCAAAACACCATGGGGTCCATGTAAACTGAAAGGTACCTTAAGAGTGCAAATGTTCATTGTATCAGTATAGCTCAATATAAACATATATGTTCAATTAGTATTACATTCAGATACCTCTGGGATCAAACATATGTCAATTTGTCCACTTGCTAGGGCTGCATGCATGGCTATAAATCCACTGCTACGACCCATCAATTTCACAACCCCAATACCATGATAAGCACTATGTGCCTACACAAGAACTTTGAACGTTAGTTTTAACCACCAAGAAAAAGATTTATTACACAACTCTTATATAGAAATGAAGAAGAACTTTATACATAATGCATGACATTCGATTTGTACCTCAATGTATGCAGAATTTATTGCTCGTTGTGCTTCTTCAACAGCAGTGTCAAAGCCGAAAGTTTTATCCATCAGCAAAATATCATTGTCTATGGTTTTTGGCACACCAACTACAGCGACCTTCATCCTCCTTTTACGGCACTGAAAGGAAATATAAAATGAAAATTAGAAGACCATAAATATATATCTGGAAAGAAGAGATACAAGCCCTATAAAAACAGAGCTAGCATCTATCAGCTATCGAGACATTCATTAAAAGTATTCACCATTGGAGATCCTGTTAGATCCCCTCTAATATGATCTATAACCCAAATCTGAATATTCCATTTTCTATAATTTAAAAATATAGAATACAATAATTTAAAAGAAATAAGGGGTACATAAACCTAACATCTAAAACCCATTCAAATACATGATTATATAAATTATTATAGAAGAGAAAACCTTCAACAGCAACTAGAAATAAATTGGGATAAGGTTTTATACATCAGAGAAATAAATAAATAAATAAATAAAAAACGAATTATTTATGACGGTTCCAACAAAAAGAACACGTTAACAATTGTAAAGTACATCACATGAAGCAAGTTAGTGTAGGGTTTGACATTAATTACCTCATTATGTATTGCGTTGGCTCCAGCATGAGTACCATTTCCGCCCAACACAAAGAGCATGTTAATTCCATTTTCCTGATATCAAAATGCAAATATGTAAAATCAGGACTTACAGTGACTGTATAAAGAAGCATTTCAATTGTAGTAATTCTCACAATAAAACCATGACAATAAATGACAATGCAAAAACATTGATTGAGCACCTCCATACTGTCAACAATTTCACTGACGCCAGGTCCACCACGTGAAACTCCTAACAAGCTTCCGCCAGAAAGATGAATATTTTGAACCACTTTTCGAGATAGCTAGTAATCAAAGTCCATCCCAAAAAAAAATTATTAAACTATATAAATACATCAATTGATTTTTTGACAAACACTAACAGGATATAAAAAGAGCATACCGGCATTCCGGTCAAATCCCTGCTACAAAATCCACGATAACCAAACGGAATCCCCACTATATTTTTTACGCCATATATTTCAAGAGTGATGACAATCTGCAGAAGGTCATCATAAAGCATGGTCATCAAAATAAACCTTCATTATTATGACATTAGAGACCCCAATGAAAATCAATTTTGTAAATTCCCAAACTCCAATTATTTTTGCTTTCCTTCTAGATAGATGTTAGAAAGACTTTGAAATTTTTTCCTAGAAAAAGAATTGAATGTTAAACATACACCAAAGGCCTTCTGCGTAAAATACTTACGTGCCACATAGATATTATGCATAACAAAAAGGTGTTAATTGCTATCCAAGAAAGTTAAGAGAGAATACAAATGCAAAATTTAATAACTATAACTTAAAACAAGAAACATTTGGCTTGTATAATTTAAATCTTTTGTATATTGCATATGGCAATTCCGCTGTCAATCAGTAGTTGTTTATTAATGCAACACACATTCAGGGTGATAGGAATTACTGCTTTTTTCTCTATTCAAGGAGAAGTTTATGAGAAATATAACATGACCATCAAGAAAAGAAATGTCAAAGAATTGCCTAGGCAGTGAATCGCATATGTTTGGAAGCAAAAGAGAGTAATTTTTTAAACTGCAAATGCTGCCATAAATCAAAGAAAGTGGAACCAAAGATTATGCTAATTTCAACAACTGGAGTGTATGCTAATTTCAAGGAAAAATACTAGCAGCAGGTTAACATTTATAAATGAGAGTGAGTTACTGACATGTCTGATGACATCATTGAGACCAGGGCATAGTCCACCGCAAGTAACTATTGCTGCTTTTACTTCTTCTGGTCTGAAATATATTTCCTCCCGAGGGCCAGCACGATGAACCCTAGAACAATTTTCACAATATCCATCCAAAATTTTATGATTTTCCGATATTAAACACATAAGACTATATGTAAACAACAACATAAACAGAAAAAATGAGATTATATCCGAAGTTCTAATTTTCACCATAACACTCGAGAGCTAAAATTCGGATAATTAATAATTTAATTACAACAATATTCAGCATGTATTTGAAAAAATAAACACATTGTTAAAAATTTTAATAGAGAATCATATTTTTAGCCAGAAATGCTCAATTTGTGAATTTGTAAACACATACAATATTGGTGAGAGTCACAATTACCATTGTTCAACCCAAGTGCAATCAGGACCAATGCACTCAGCTCCAGCTGAGTTGGGCGACGAGTAATTGATAACCTGAAAGATATAATAATTCGCTCCATATATCATAATACTTTACTTAATAATGATCGCAATTGAATAAAAAAAAATTAGAAGCTAACCTTTAGAAGTACCCTATCCTTGTTATTTATGTACCCGTGCCACTTCTCATCAGAAGGATAACCATCTGCAAAATCTTCATTAACTGGAGTCCTGTAACAGATTAAAAATAATAATTTAAAATTTAAGTAAAAACCACGTGATCAGCAATAGACATTTAAACAGACCTCATCCGGAGACAAAACGTAGAAGGAATTGGCGTAGCATCTTTGAAAATATCGGTTATGTGAGGAAGATTAAACCGGTCCTCGAAATCTCTCTGGAATTTCAACGTCCAATCAGGATCGTTGAAATCGAGTCCCTTGCTGTGATGAATCTTAGCGAATATGCGGCTTCTCTTACAAATTCTAGTCGAATAACAACCGTTGGATCGGAGGATCACGTGAGTGAATCCATTCCGGCGAAGAACGTCGTTCTTGACAGGAGTAGGAGTGAGTTTGGGCGTGATCGTATAAGAGAGAGCTTCCATCAAACTAAAACGATCAATGTGTATTGATTGTGAGATGGCTTGTG
>WYDK02118170.1:2532197-2546453 GCA_009867345.2 Toxicodendron radicans
GTTCTGAATAAGGTGATTAAGCACACTCCGAAGAACAAGATCGACGCCCTTAAAGGAAAATGGGCGGATGATTTGCCTTAAGTTTTGTGGTCGTACAAAACTACAGCTAGAAGTTCGACAGGCGAAACCCCATTTTCACTTGCTTATGGGTGATAGGCAACGGTGCCAGTCGAAGTCGAGGTCAAAACATTTCGACAAGAAGCTTTTGATGAATATCTGAATGAATCTTTAATGAGGTTGAAGCTCAACCTAATCGATGAGCATCAGGCTAAATCACAATTGAGGATCGCTTCATATCGACATCGAGCTAAAAAATATTTTGACTCAAAAGTTGAAATCGAGATTTCGAGAAGTGGGATCTCGTTTTGAGAAAGATTGTGCCTGCAGCAAATGAGTCGAGCTAGGGGACACTTGAGCCAAAGTGTAGAGTTTCAGAGAAGATCACACCAAGAACCTTCCACTCGGAGTACTTGAATGGAACAACGATCTTGCGGGCATGGAACACTGAGCATCTTCGGAGGTATTATCAGTAATCATGCTCAATGTAATTCTATTTTTGTACTTAGACAAATTATCAATTTCAATTCAATAAAGTGTATTATTCATTAGTCCGACACATATAACAAATTGCATTAAGTTATGATTACAAAGTTTTGCATAAAACTCGAAGTCAAAAGCCCGACAAGCGAATAGGTTTTAACTACGCCGAAACTCGAGCTCAACGGTTTGAAGCCTAAGACCCGACTAGCACCTCGAAAGATGAATCGAGGAAAACACCTCCGAGGGAAAATCAAATAAAGTTCAGCAATCAAGACTTGAGGCGGCACTTAACCCTTACTCAAAATCATCGCAAGTTAAAAGATTCCTTTGTTACTTGGAAAATTCTTAGGAAAGTCATAAAAGAAATATACAACTCAAGAGTAGATCTATAAAGAAATAAGTCTGACTTCGTAAAAGAAAATTCAACAGTTCGAATTAAAGAAAGTTTGATTTCATTGATTGAATTATTCATTACAAAGCAAAAAAATAAAAAGCAAGCAGACAATCATTCAGCTCGGGGAATGATGGTGTCAGGATCAACAACGGGCTCGAGAGTTTTGTTTTGATCTGCTGGGTCCGCATCTTTCATTTGCTCGCCTGTAGATTCTTTCTCTGTATCGTTGTCACTTTCAATGTCAGACTCTGAGGCATCGGGATAAACAAACACTCCTCTAGAAGCCTCAGTTTGGAGCCTAAGTATTTCAGTCCGATATTTCTCGGGAAGAAAAGGGAAGTTTTTGTCCTTCTACATGAGGGTGACTAAATTAACCGAGAGCTCCCAGGCATCGATATCACCATCTTTTTTCATCTTTGTGAGATTACCCTTGAGCAGGACGACCTTAACTTTCGTCTCATCAAGGTCTTCCCACACATTTGTCAGTTCCAACTGATTCTATGATAGCTCTTTCGACGAATCTACAAATTTGGCTTGAGCCGCGGACAATTCAGTGGCGAGCTTTTTGTTGGCTTTGCTTAGTTGATCCTGCTCAGTAGTCAACTCAAGTTTATATTTCTCCGATTGAAAAAGTTTATCGCCAAACTCCCTCTCTTTGATGGCGATGTTATCCTAAGTTTCTTTGAACCCCGCCAACTGTTGTGAAAATCCACAAGTGTACGGAATAGTGCAAGTAATAAAAACTGAGTAAACAGTGTCGAACCCAAGGGAATTACTATCTACCAACTATCAAAATAAACTATCCTAGTACTATTTGATTAATCTGAATTTTATCAAGAGAGACTTAAACTTAACTAAACAAATTAAAAGCTACAACTAAACTTAACGAAGAAGGCAAAACTCCAAGACTTTTAGATTCTAATTCAAGATTACTAACCTAGGGCATAGATTTCACACCAACTCTGTATCATATGTGTTGACAACTTGTATAAATTCCATTGAGTTCTTCCTAAAGGTCAGAATCCCTAGTTTTTCAATAACTTTCTCTCAAATAATTATTGAATACTAACCTGAATTATCTCTAATCATATTTTAGCCATTGGGGATCTTTACATTCTATGTATTCTACCAAACCTCATAGATCGTGTCAACTTATCTCGGGTGTTCGCTCAACCTATAGATTTATTATCTTAGACCAACTAAGTATCATCTCTCGATCTCAACCTAGTTCATAAATTCATTCAATCCTAGGGCCCTTTAGAATTAAAAGCATGAAGAATAATAATAAAACTTAGGAAAACTTATCAATAACAATCAACACTATTTATTCAACACATAATTAAGAGAAAATAATTTAGTTCATGAAAATAATGGAATAAACAATCATTTTTATATAAACAATCAAGGTCATGAGTTTAAGAAATAAAAAGAAAAACTTCACTATGACGAATCCTTAAAAGCTTCAGAAAATCTTCCACCTTTGTCGCTACAGCAATAATTCTCCAAGTCTCTCCCCCCAAAAGATCCTAACAATAAGCTAAAAACACTTTTTTTTTATAGTCCTAGGGTTGTAGGGTCGTGTTTCCCACTTTCCTATTGGGTTTAGGACTCTAAAAGTCATAAAACCCCACCATTTATGTGAAAAAGGGGAAAATTAAAAGTCCAAAGTCATGGGTATGCCATGGCAGAGTGCGTCAGCATACTAGCTTCTGTTTTGGCTGTGCCGCGACATAGATGCTTTTGCCCTTCACATTCAGACTTATTCCTCAGTTCTTCAAAGATAGTAAATTTTGACCCCGATAACGATCGATTATGAGAAAATGGTAAAAATACAAATTGTAGCCCTTTGAATAAGGTTTACAATGGTTCAATATTCATCTCAATACAAAATTTATAGCTTGAGTTATAGTCAGAATACTGAACCTTGTTCAAACTGGAGTGTAATCTAGAATAGCTCTTGAACTTCCAAACTCCATAACTTCTTCAATTTAACTCCGATTCTTGATCCATTTGTTTCAACTTGTTACTCATTCCCTTGCAGACACGATTATTCATCCGAGCATAAACTTTCTCATTGAAAACTTGAAAATACTCAAATACCCCTGTGATTCCATAAAAGACATTTATGAAAATAATAATCAAATCTACCAATTTAAACCCCATTTCTCACAAATAATCCCCATAAACCACTAAGTAAATGCGTATTTTCTAGCTGTTATCACCAGCTCGCCCTTCAACGCTTTTAATTGTTTATGTAAATCGCGAGATTTCTCCGCCGCCTTGTCCTTTATGGCCATAGCGGAGTCAATAACCTTGTTTGAGCCTTCCAAGACATTATAACTATCCTAGTAGACCAGGTTGACAATATGGTGCACGCCTGAAACAAAGTAAGGGAAAAAATAAGTAAGAAGAAAGAGGAAAATAAACAGTGGGGGCGAGTAGAAAATTACTTTAGTCAGCGTCCTGGCTGCACTACCCAGGCGCCTATGAGAAGATAATGCCTTGAAGTCTTGAAAGAACTTCTCAGAAACAGGGTCCATTGTCACAAACGCCCTTGTGGCAATTCTTTTGTGCAACTGGAGGATCTGAGCCTTCAGATCATTATCATCCTCGGCCTCGCCCTAGTTTTTAGGCGAACTAGCCAAGTTGATCTCTCTTTCTCCTCAATGCTTGTAGCATTGGGGCTTTTTCCTTTGGCGGGATCCGTTTTCATTGAGCTCGATCCAGCCACAATCTTTTTCAGGCTTTGCTCAGAGCGATTTTCTCTTGGGCCACTCTTCAACACGATCGCATTCTCTGCAGGGCGATCTGTCAGCTTCCTCGCTAGTTTCTTCGAGCTTGGACCTTTAGAGAGCTCGATCCCGGGTTGCTTAGTGCCCGACTGTCCCCTAAGGGTGGGAACATTCAGTTCAACAACCACTGAAGATGATGATTTGGGCTTGGGGTCGATCTTGACCACTTGCCTTAAAGATTCGCCCTGCTTTCTAGACAACCTCTTAGTGTACCCGCTCGGCCTCTTCGCAAGCTTCATTCCTGTGAGCAGTTTAAGTTAGCATATAATAGTGACCGAATTTTCTCAAAGAAGAGTGAAATGCTAACCTTTCTTTCTCTTGGCAATCGATGTCAAAAAAATGGTAAATTTCACCGACGACGGGCAGAATTTGTATGCAACCAAATTTGATAGAATGACGAGCTTGGTCACGTCACGATGCTCTTCAGGTAATTGACTGAAGAGTTTAAGTCGGTCAATGTTGAAGCTGCGAGGGGGACTCCAGTCACGGTTCGCTGAAAAATAAGCAAAGGTCGATTAAAAAAATTGAAGTAAAAAGGGCGAAGTCGCATACAAGCATCCGGCCTAAAAGTTTCGTTGCTACCACATTAAAAGTGTCGTCCTAACCCTTTTTTATTTTATACAAGTATGTGAGCTCGCCTAAATGGTTAGACCTAAAGGCTATGTATAGTCCTATGATTATTACATACGAGTTCACCGTCAATTGGAGCGAGGCGAGGTCAAAATAATTTACAACACTAATAAGGAAAGGATATGAGGGAATCGACATCCCAAATCTCAGCAAAATTTCAGAGATTGCAACCCAACCCGACAGGGGCAGTTTCCGTAAATGGCCCTTTGGCAACATAAAAGGGTAATCAATAGCAAACTATTTTCTTAGCCAGTTTAGGTCCTCTTCACTAATCGAAGAGGAAGGTTCTTTCTGTTTATTAATGGTAGGTTACGGAGTGGGGACAACTATATTGTCACCCGAGCTACCATTTGAACTCTCACCAGAAGTCTGTGAACGCTCGGCTTTGCCGAAAGCTCACCAATGCTAAGATCAGGCTTGACATTGAATAAAGTTCGTCTGTAGACACCTGAAACATGAAGAAACAAATGTTATTATTAAGCTCGACAACAAGAAACACATCAACACTTGCGCTTGGTTCAGGCGTTTGGGGAGCTGGACAACAAGCACCCAACGACGTTTTGCCTCCACCAACCCAGATTCTAGTGAAGGATTCAGTGGTTTTCTAATTGGTTTTCTTGGTAAAACCCAGAAGGCAAAGAAAGGGTCTAAACTGAAGACTCTAATGATGTTTTCAACCACACAAACAGAAAACAAGCTAAACGAACCAAATAGCAGAAGTAAAGAGAATCTTACTTGGACAAAAGATGAAGTGATTCACCGTAAAAGAAATCGGAATAAGGCAGAGAAAATTTTGGCAGAGTATTTGGATAAGAAGACGATAAGATAGTGAAAGGAGTGGAATCGTCACCCATTTTATAGTGTTAGAAATTGGGCGGGAGACGATCTCGGTCATTCCTTTGGCGAGCAATCTCAACCCTTCATTCATTGGGTGATTTGATTCGTTTAAAGAGAACACGTGGCAACGATCTACGAAAAACATGTAACCGTCGAATTAAGTCATCATAACCGTTGACACACGACGTGCTAATTATGCGTGTAACCAGCTTTAAAGGCGAGACGTACGTCAGACAATAACTAACACAAATAGAGACATTAAAGGCCTAACTTGCCAGCTTGACAGTTTCGGGAGCTTGGTGATTCAAATTCTAAGAACGAAGCGACTTTTCTGAATAAGAACCAGCGTACTCAAGCAATTCAGTTTTTGAAGCTCAACATGACCTCCAAACACTGGAAGGCGGATGTTGTGCAGGATTTTCGCCATGAGTTCCTAGCTAAATGTAAGCTCGCCGTTAGACGAGAGCTTGACTTTGTATAACTCGTTGAATTGGTGAAATCGACTAAAATGGTTATTCGCCACAAATAAAACTCGCCTCAAAGTAAAGTCCGACAAAGGAGACAAGCCCGAAACATTCAAAGCTCACCATAAAGTACAATCAACATGAAGATAAGCATTATCCCCAAAAATGTCGAGATAAATTCAAATTAAAATCAAATCAAATCTGATCGCCTAATCCCCCAAATCATGGGATAACTACCATTTTGAAGCCGTGATCCCAAATTTGGCGGGCTTACCATCTTGTAAAGACTTGTATAAATACCCGAACTTTTTTTTTAGGAAAGGGGATTGAAAAACATTCAATAAGAATATAGTGGACGTACCCATTCTGATTATAAGCCGAACCACCTTACAAAATGTTCTTGATTTCTTGTCATTATTTTCATTTCTGTTATTCATAATCACGCACACACCTTTTCCAATTCCGTCCAGGTCAATTGGATCACTCTAGTTGGTGGAGTTTTATGTATCAACACATACCCTTTTCGTTTTTCTTATCTTGGAATTCATAAAATTTTGTTTGTTGTTTTAAAATGAAAATTTATTGAAAGAAAATGAGAAAATGGTGATAAATAGACAGAAGATGACTTGGCTTTTTATATAAAATTTAAATTTTGTACTAAAAAATTCTCTTTATATTTATATTCTTTTCTCTTTCTTAAAACAAAAAATTTTATTTTAAATCAAGAATTTTAACACAAAATTACAAATAAGAATAAAAAAAATAAATATATGTAAGTCAAACTTTTTAAGATAAATAAAATAAACTGTATTATGAAGAGATTTTATTAGTTCGATTGATGATAAAATTTATATTTTTATTCTTTTTTTTCTTGTTTTGAAGTCAACATAATTTTATTTTAAGCCTTTTTTTATGACCGGGGTGTCTAGACCAACTTATGCACACCTCAACTAATTCACATGACCTATTGAACATCACAAATGTGGTAGGTGGCCATAAGGTGGTTTGAATAAAAAAGTCAACGAATTGAGCAAACATTCTTAACCACCAAGCCAACCCCTTGGGTTATTTTTAACGTTTTTAAAAAATTAATTTTAGACAAACATAAAGAATAGAGGTGGGAATGTGGGGGCCTAGACTGATCCCAAATTTGAATGGACCGATCCCGAGCCCATTGGCATATAAGAGGGCCCGAACAGATCCATGGCCTAGGTCCAGGCCCACTAGGACCAGTCCCTACCAGTATTGGGCCTGGTCCTAACAAGCTTGGACAATATTACTGCCCCCTCTGCTTTTATATATTTCGGGGGGTTTTTGATAATTTACCACGTAATTTTAATTTTTAAATTAATTATATATTAACAAATACAAAAATAATTATATATATTTAATTTAATCAATTATAATCAAAATTAATTAATCAATTCTTAATCAATCAATCGATTCTAATCAAATTAATCAATTCTAAATCTAATCAAATAATATATTAATTAATTTTTCAATTCTAATCAATTCATCAATTAATCAATTATTCAATTTTAATCACCTAAATCTTAATCCATTATAATCAATTAATCAATTCATCGATTAATCATCTCTTCAATTCTAATCAATTAATCAATTAATAAATTCATCAATTCTAATCACACACTCAATTAATCAATTCTAATAAATTAATCGATTAATCATTTTTCAGTTCTAACCAATTCATCAATTAATCAATTAATAAATTAATCAATTCTAATCACACGCTCAATTAATTAATTGTAATCAATTAATCGATTAATCAATTATTTAATTATAGTCAATTCATCAATTTATCAATTAATCTTTAATCAATTAACCAGTTAATCAATTCTAATCACACGCTCAATTGTTCAAATTCTAATCAATTAATCAATTCTTCAATTTTAATTAATTAATCAATTATAATCACATGCTCGATTAATCAATTCTAATCAATTAATCGATTAATCAATTCTTTAATTCTAATCAACAATTAATCAATTCTTCAAATGATATCAATTCATATTTAATCAATCGATTAGAATTGATTAAGATTTAAGTGACTAGAATTGATTAATTTATTAGAATTGCTTAATTGATTAATCATAAGTCCAATTAATCAATTCTAATCAATTAATCGATTAATCAGTTCTTTAATTCTAATCAATTAATCAATTTTAATCACACGCTCAATTAATCACAATCACTTAAATCTTAATCAATTCATATTTAATTAATTTATTATAATTGATTAATTGATTATAATTGTTTAATTGCTTAATTGATTACAATTGCTTAATTGCTTAATTGATTACAATTGATTAGAGAATTGATTATAATTGTTTAATTGATTAGAGTTGATTAATTAATTAGAATTGATTATAAATTTAGAATTAATTAATTGATTTAATTTTAGTATAAAGATAATATTCACAAATCACAAGACACAATGTTCACAAAAATATGAATTGATTAATTGATTTATATATATATATATTTTTTTTTTATTTATTTATTTATTTATTTTTTAAATTACATTTACCCTCCAATTGGGAGGGTTTGGTAATTAACTGACCAGGCCCGGGCTTGGGACTAGTCCCAAGTCCAGGCCTGATTAGGAGGGACCGGCTAGGACTGGGACCCCCTCCCACAGGCCTAAATCCATCCTAGGCCTGGGACTATTGGCCTTCCAAAACCCGGTCCCAACGCTGCTGGGCTTTTTGCCCAACCTCTATTACAGAATGCCTTCTCATTCTACACATTTTCCAATATTTTTAATATTTTTACAAAATACAATAAATGGATTACAAATTTAAAAAAAAAAAAAAAAAAAAAAAAAACATTCTCCACACTTTCGAACTTATTCGTTAAAATTCAAGTTTCAGAATTTTAAAAATTAAGAGTTCCTCTACTGTTGCATTAAATTACAGAAAACCAATAAAGGTTTACTCGTCACTGCGATCATTCTCAATAAACTTGCTTGGCCACTGCCGGAAGCCACAAAAGAAACGACGTCATCATCTCCCTAAACTCCCAATACTTGTGCGTCGTTCGTCACTGGTTCCACCTCTAGACTAACCATTCTTTCTGTAATTTCAATTCATTTTTATCTTTGTGTTTTATTTGATTTTCTAGGGTTTTAACACAACTTAATTGGGTTTTATTAGAATCTATGTTTTGAATTTAGTTAAATAATATTTTCTAAAGCCTTTTAGTTCTCTGATTTGATCCATCTAAATTTAGTTGTTTTTGTCAGTTACAAATTCTGGACCAAATTGGGACTTAACACAGTTGATTTTATATGCTATGTTATAGATGAAAATATGCATTGCTTATGGACTCTGAGTTCAATGAATTATTATGAAACTTAACATAGTGGAGCTTGTTTGTGCTGAGCCAAAAATGAGGATGAGTCTTATGGAAACCCCACTATTTTATTTATATTTTCTTTGTAGTATTTTTATTTTGTTCTTGTTTGATTTCAGTTGTTTGATAAATACTGTTGCTCAAAATGTCTATTGTCTTTGGCAATTCAGACTATATGTGCATCAGAAACTTTTGAGATGAACTAAAGTTTATTTTGATGGAGTGCATCGTGCAAGGAATTATAGAGACACAGGTAAGTCACATAAACACACAGAATGTTTTTTAGTTGTATTTAAATCATGCAGATTCTAATATATATATGCACAAATAATTGCACAATGGTGAATATTTTTTATTGTTAACTTTATTGAGGAATGCCTACCTTGCTTTTAGTTTTGTTTGTGTGAGTTTGATATTGTGTTACTCTATCAGAAGTGGACTAAGGAGAATTAGTAGCGTGGAAGAAAATGATGTCGATGTTTATTTTTGAATGAAATTTGACTACTGATTTTCAAAACTGAGATGTTTCTCAAAAATGATTAAAGTGATATGACCTTTTATTGATATATTGGGACACAAAGCCAAGTCTAATTTATGTCATATATGCTGTTGGATATTATGCTTTATTTTAAGATTTTGAGGACTTCAGAAATTAAGTGATAAAAAGAGTGGGTGTTTTTAAAAATCGGTGCTGCCATTTCCATGTTTCTTTTCCTTGTCTGTTGACTGTTTCATTGGGATAGAGTTTACTTATTTTTCAATCTTGGTGTTTAATTTAGTTGTGTCTCAGAATTTTACCAAATAATGCTGTACAATTGTTTGGGACTAAGTTGTACTTGCCAGACTCTTTGGTGAGAGGTACACAATAGTGTAGTTTCTGCTGCTGCTTTATAATGCTTGGTCATTGTGTCTAAATGTGTGTATGTCATGGACTTGAGTGCTTCCAAGCACATGTTCATTAGATGTATGTACAAAAGTAAATTTTTGATTCATTTGTCAATCTTAACAAACCTTGAGATGTTTTAGCAACCCACATTGTAGTTCATTAATGTTTCCAAATCCAAAGTACTTAATCTTTTGATTTTTGTTTGGCTCAGACCTGCTATGCTGCCTTGCCATTTTTCTTAGTTAACTACATTTAGTATCTTCTGTTTCCATTGCCTGGTCACACTTGGTACTGATTGATCTCAATTGATTTTATCATTAGGGTGGAAATGATGTAAAAACATTAGCTCAATTAATCATTACATGCTCAAAAATATCATTTATGATAATCAGTTTCGTTTTTTCCTTCTGCGTCTCACCTGATCAACTTATTTTCCTCATTTCTAAAAGCAAAAGGAAAAAAAAAACAGAAATTTTTTCTTTTCTTCTTATTTATGTGAAGATGGTGTTGGTAGGAATTTCTTTAATGTATGGATCTTATCTTGCAGCATGTTGAGGCCCTTGAGATTCTTCTTCAGGGACTATGTGGTGTTCATAGAGAACGCTTGAGGATCCATGAAATTTGCTTAAAAAATTCTCCCAACCTTGGTAAGTATTTAGATCTTCTGTAATTTAAGCTTCATAGAAGGCTGATGCACAAAATTTTAGAGCATGGGTAAATTAGGATGAGGATGAAACTTGTATGGTCTTAATATTGATTCATCTACAATCGTATGTTGGTGCTATACGCAATTGCCAGCTCAAATAAGTGGCAGTCCTTTTTTAGCCAATTCTCTTTTTATGTATTTTACAGTTCTATTGCTGTTGAAGAAGAAAAATAAGATTGTCAACCCATCTTATTGATTGATGCATTCTTATATCTCGTTTGACTCTCATAGTAAGTTCACATTAACCAGTTACCCTGATTTTCTCGTTAGTTTAATTAACCAGCTGAGTCTTTCGGAAGCTAAATTTATGACTATAACCGAGAATGTATCAGATATATTATCAGCAATCATGCTTTACTTACTGGATATATAGAATGATCATCATAAACCTTATTCATCCACATATTACATGGATATATGTTAGATTACATGTTTATTACTTCTCATTATACATAACCTGATGGTACTTCATATTTTAGAGACATGTTCAACTCCCATATCTATATTTTCACTTAGAAAGCCCAGTGGTGGTTATATAAAATCTAGTCGTTTTAGTTTTTGCTGACATGTAAGCTCATGAACTTCATTTTCCAGGGAATGTTGCTTCAGAGGTTAGACTCTTATGTGATCTTGAGCAGACTGAACCCACGTGGTAAAAAATGGAAGTTTTCCTTTTAAGTGTAAAATTTCGTGTGTTTTATGTGGTTAAGAAATTTTATTTGTGTTGTAGGACTGTTAAACATGTTGGGGGTGCAATGAAGGGTGCTGGTGCAGAGCAAATCTCTGTTCTGGTAAGAACTATGGTAGAAAGCAAAGTAAGCAAGAATGTGCTTCGTCTATTCTATGCACTTGGCTACAAGTTGGATCATGAGCTGCTGAGAGTGGGCTTTGCCTTCCATTTTTTAAGGGGTGCTCAGATTACAGTTACTGTGTCATCTATTAATAAGATGCTAAAATTACATGCAACTGATGAGGCTGTGCCAGTAACTCCTGGAATACAAGTAGTTGAAGTGACAGCACCTGCAACATCTGAAAATTATACTGAAGTGGCTGCTGCAGTGTCATCATTTTGCGAATATCTTGCACCGTAAGAACTTTTATTCATTCTCAAGGCATATTTAGAAATCCTGTTGTGACTAGTTTTGAGTAATCCAATTGTATGTCATATGCCAAAAATTAAAATTTCTGTGCTTGAAACTTGTTGCAATGGTATATCTTGTGTTCACATCAAGTTACCTTGTGATCCAACTGTTGTGGATATCAGAAAAGGCTTGACTGGTTAGTCATGCCTATAGGGCTGTAATAAATAAATATATAACACTGCTGCATGTATTAAAATATTTTGAATACATAGTTATGATTATATTGGTAAGATTAAGTATGTTCAGAATCAAATGAAGGCCAAAGTTGCATTTCATGAAACTTGGTTCAGTGTTGATTCTATTTAAGAACTAATATGTAATCTTCTTGCTCTTGCTTTGCAGGCTTCTACATTTGTCAAAACCAGGTGTTTCAACAGGGGTTGTTGCGACTGCTGCCGCCGCTGCTGCATCTCTTATGTCAGATGGTGGAGGCACAACTTTATAGCCAGGTTGTAAGATTGCTAGATGTTGGATACATTGTATTAGTACTCAATTTTCGATTTCTGCTTTTAATTCGTCGCTCAAGATGCCTGTGCTGTAACCACTTCAGAACGGCTGATATAGTTGTTCTCATTAACTTAAGCAAGATATGAAGTGGATATGGAAGAGTATGATGTCATTCAGGGCTTTACATTTCAAAACTCAATTTTCTGTAGATTTTCTTCATGCACAAGCATAAGGAAAGAGTTAACAGTTGGATTGAATGGGTGAGCCTGGAATGAGAAATGTTAACTGTAATAGCTTGCAAATGAAGAAAAAGAGGGAAAAAAACGTGGTTGCTGAAGGTGAGGGATACATATTTGCATAAATCTTAAAATGGTTCTTGATGGAGTAGGTATCTTTTTCTGTCTTCAATATTTTTTAAGCTTGAACCAAAAGAAGGTTTCATTGTAAGACGTTCCACAATGGTTAGTATTGGTTCAGGCTTATTATATGCACGACAAGGGTTAATACTCTTGATTGAAAGATCAAATATTTCATGTGGATGTATTGTTTATGCACTTGGTATCTAGATCTAGCTTCACTCCAAGAGTTAGGATTAAGACCTATATACCGCTGTACTGTGATTGAACTTGAAATTTATCTCAAGTCTTGCATATTTAGAATATGTTTAGAATTGTAACAATTTAATTTTTATCCAAAATAATCGCGTAATTTTTGGAAGTTGAGATATTATATGCTGGATAGTGAAGTTGCCTTTTCTTTCGAAGTTGGATCTTCGGACATCATATCATACGAGACTAAATTATATACTGAATTTTTGCTAAAGTGAAAACAATATAGGGGATGAGCTGAAATAAACTCCTTTTCACATTCGTATGATCATGGTAGAGTTGTTCTATTATATTAGAGGTTCAAAGGGTTTATTTGATTCACTCTGGTGAAGGGTTTATTTCATTCACTCAGCTAAGTTTCAAGCGCTACTGCAATACTCTTGATCATGGGGTATTCTTAATATATCTATAGGGGATTTTCTGAAATTTCTAGGGGTTTTATGATATTTAAGTGGTTGGTTTCTGAAAATTTCGGGAAGTATTTAATACTTAAAAAAAAATTCTGATAAGTAGTGCCAACTGTTTTTTCGGGTTAGCTATTGGATCATGTCTCAATTTTGCAAGAAAAAGTTGTGTATCTGCTGAAGAAGGTGGTCTAAAGCCCAACATGACAACGCTTAACATAAGCCGAGTTGAAGACTTGAAGCTGCTTTGCTTCTCAACGGTCTTCAAATCCGTTACAACTACCTCAAGTCGCCTCCCACCACACAAGTTTAACCCGCCACATCTGACATCACTGAAAAACAACACTAACACAATCCACATAAAATTTATACACAAAACAATCATGGCCTCTGTGATGATCCTCTCTCAAACTACTCTGTCCCATTCTTCTTCGTCAAACAAAATTTCTTCTCTTACTCTTAACCCTCTCTTTTATAGCAAATCTCTCCGTTTCAAACCCTGCAGAAAATCTCTATCTTTATCTACAAAAACATTTTCAGTCTCAGCTTCTTCAGAGTCTCTTCAAGCTCTCATATTTGACTGCGATGGAGTCATTCTTGAATCCGAACACTTACATCGCCAAGCTTACAACGATGCCTTTTCTCACTTCAACGTCCGTTGCGACTCTTCTTCTCAGCAACCCCTCAACTGGGACTCCGAGTTTTATGATGTGCTACAGAATCAAATTGGTGGTGGAAAACCAAAAATGAGATGGTCTTTTTCTCAACAGACTGTATTCATTTCACTCTTGTATGTTAAATTATTGCTGATTGGTTTTTGGGTATTTTAAGGTACTTTAAGGAAAATGGATGGCCATCTTCAACTGTATTCGAGAAGCCCCCAGAAAACGATGACGACCGAAGCAAATTGATTGATACACTTCAGGTACAACAAATAAGAGTCGTTTTTAGTTACTGTTTGAGGTTAGTAGTTCTTAATTTATGTGTATGCTTATTGTTGGCAATTGATTTATAGATATTGAATTTCAGTTACT
>WYDK02118170.1:2546553-2561475 GCA_009867345.2 Toxicodendron radicans
GACGACTCTGATACTACGTTTTGATTTTGGATTGTAAAATAACCTTGCATATGTTTATTTAAAGAAAATTTTATTGAGGTTCATTATTGGTTTCTCAAAAACTCACTCTCCTTTCGAAACCCGAGTCCCACGGAGCACCCGGATTCGGTGGGGTAAGGGTCACCCGGGAGGGGGTGTGACAGTCAGTTCCCAGGGTGATGTCCATAGGAAGCAGGTCGTAAAAGAAGCATATGGTAGAAAGCGAGGTGATAGGATTCACCAAGGAGGAATGCAAACAGTATCCCAATATACACAGGACGCTATTGTTGTTAGTGCTACAATTAGGAACAACCAAGTTTTTCGACTGATGGTGGATAATGGAAGCACCGTAAATGTTCTATTCATTGCAGCATTCCGTGAAATGAGGTTTACTAAGCGTCATCTTAAGCCATGCTCAATACCTATCTATGGGTTCACTGGCGATAGCCAGCTCCCTAAGGGAACAATCGAGCTCCCCGTGACAATAGGGGAAGCAGAATGCACAAGGATAGAGATGCAAGAATTCTTGGTGGTCGACTGTCCAACAAGTTATAATGGGATATTGGGTAGGCCTTTTCTGGACGATTTTGAAGTGGTGGATTCAGTTCGTTGTCGAGCCATCAAATTCCCAACTCTAGATGGAATCGAAGTGATTAGAGGCTCAACGGTCGAGGCAAAAAATTGTTACACCAATGCCATGGCTGCAACAATCAAATGGCCTATTTAGAAAATAATGGTAATCAGTGAAACTAGCCCGATGGACCAATCGAGGATACAATTGATCCTCGACTGCACAAAGAAAACCCCACGGCGGACCCAATTGAGGAATTACGGGAGATCTCAGCCAGTCAGAGTTGAAGTTGCGAGGAGGATTTTGGTCTCAGTTCGTTGAAACAATGAGATGAGTTAAAAAAAAAATTGATGTGAAAAGAAATGCGGGCATACACGTATCCAGCCTGAAAGTGCCATCATTGTAGCAAGGGAAGAAGAAGTCAGAATCCCAGTCTTTGATCTTGCCTAGGATCCCGACCAAACCTTTGAAGGTTTTTCTACCCATCTTTGACAGATAGAAGGTGTCGTCCTGACCCTTCTTTAATTTATATAGGTAGGCGAGCTCATCAATATTTAGCTTGCCCAGATCATTGGCCATAAAGGTTATGTACAATCCTACGATTATTAAGTATGAATTCGCCGTTAATTGAAGTGAGGCAACATTGAAATAATCAACCACGTTGATGAGAAATGGGTGTGGTGGGACAACTCGCATGCATCTAAGGAGGGTCTCAGAAATAGCGACTCAACCCGCCGAAGACATTTTTCTTAAATACCCTGTAAGCAGCCTTAGAGGAAGCTGGATGGAATATTGTCTCCTTATTCAAGCCAAAATCATCCTCGGTGATCGAGGAGAACAGTTGTTTTTTTCAAGATAGTGGTGGCTTGTGGGGTGATTATGTTTAAAGAGTCATCAGAACAGTTGCTAGAGCCTGCAGTCGAGCTGGAGGCAATGGTGTCTCCAAAAAGCTCGTTAAGGCTAGAGTCGGAGCTCGACATGGTAGAGGGCTCATTCTTGGACACCTGAAACACGAAAAAACAAATGTTATTGTTGAGCTAAATAGCCGGAAATAGATCGACACTTGTGTTCAATCCAGGTGCCTAAAGAGCCCAATGCCGAGCTCCAAAAAGCAATGTTTCTACCTTTACAAAATCCCATATTCCAACAACGGAATCCGGTGACCTATCTAGCCATTTTCCGGTTTTGTTTTTCAAAGAAAAACCCAGAAAATCCTAAAGGGCTACCTTTACAATACTAGCATGCAAGTTCTATCTAGTCACTCATGAAAGCAACGACAAAAATAGCAAAGGAATAGTGGAAAGTCACTTACTTAAAGGTTTGACGACTTGGATCACTGGAAAAAGCAATCAAAACAGATTGAAGGCATAGAGAAAAATTTGCAGAATTTTAGTCGAAAATATGAGAGTGAAGAATGAAGAAGTCGAGTCACCTTTTTATAGTGAATAAGGATCGGGCAGGAACTCATCACAACCGTCGATTGGGCAAGCAATCCTAGCCCTTCATCGTGGGGGTGATCTTAGCCGTTCAAGACTGACACATTCGACGATCCAAAAAAAGAGTGTAATCGTCGAATTTCATAATGATAACCGCTGACACACGACGCAACGTTTTTGCGTGTGGCCAACTGTAAAAGTAACTGACAAGGAGCCAGCATTAAATGAGTGACAAGCTAGCCCGACCATTTTTCGAGATAAACGTTTAAGATTCTAAAGTGGCGGACTCAAGAAATATTAGTCTTTGAAGCTCAATATCGACCTCCAAATACTGGGGGGTAGATGTTGTGCTGGTTTTTGCACCGTGAGTCCGCATAATCAGGTATAATCGCAAAAGTCGAAAAGTCGGAGACGAGCTAAATTCGATTATGCTCGGAAAATTGGTGACATCATTGAAATGTATGCTCGGGCCAGATGAAGCTTGTTTTCGTTCAAAGATCGACAAAAGAATGAGCTCGACAGATAAATGAGCTCGACTGATAAATGAGAGCGTAGTCAGTATTAAGGATAAGCTTTATCCCCAAAAATGTCAGGATAAACCCGAATTCAAATCAAACATGATCGCCTAATCCCTCAAATCTTGGGATATCTTTCATTTTAAATTTGTAATCCTAGATTTGGCAGGCTTACCTTGTAAAATGAATTAATATAAATACCCATACTTTCTAAGAAAAAGAGGTTGGAAAAATCATTTAATAAAAACATACAGTGGAGGTAGGCATTCTACTTCAAAGTCAAACCACTTAAAAAATCTTTTTATTCTTTAGTTTTATTACACTTTTATTGTTCATTGCTGATTACAATTATTCACACATCCATCCGTTCCGGTTCTGGCAAGGTCAAATCGGATCTCTCTAGTTGGTGCAAATTTCTTCATCAACATATATATATGAATAAAAAAACTTAGAAAAACAATAAAGAAATAAACGAAAAAAGAATATGTAATTTGTTAAAGACAAACTGTAAAATTAATGTAATAGAACAGGCCAGTAAATATAAAAAACAAAACAAAAATCTGCATATCACCTACTATTTCAAATTTACTGGCATTTTTTTACACCCTTAGGATAGAATAGTAATCATGCATTTGAGAAAATAATAGGATGTTTAGATATGTTAAATGGGTCATTTCGTTACCTATTTTAAGATTAATACCATCATTAAATTATAGGGAGTACATTTTGTACATATGTCATGTTATTGTTGTGTTAATATAAAATCTACAATATTTGACACATTTCATATTTAACTATATAATTTCTTAACATATCAATCGATTTGATCCATTTGACATGTCTAGGTACATTCTTTGTTAGTAAATTCGCAAATAAAATGAGAATTATATGTCCAGATTATTCACAAATCCGTATTATTCCAGCTACAACTTGAACCTAAGACCTCTTAGTATTTTTAAGACCTCAATCCATCAGGTCACAATGGGTGATTTACTCTTTTTTGAGATGTTATTAGATCTAATGATTATTGGTTAATTGAATATTTTGCATCGTTATTAGTAAATTCGCGAATTATATGTCTAGTCGTATAATTCGCGAATTACCGTATTTTATCATCTCCCAATCGTATTATTCACGAAGGCTATATAGTGTTTGACTCTAGAGACTATAATTCGAATCTTAATTATATAGTGTGTTATATTATTAGATCTAATAGTTATTGGTTAATTGAATATTTTGCATCCTTATTAGTAAATTCACGAAATATGCGTCCAACCATATAATTTGTGAATTCCATATTTTATCATCTCAATCATATTATTCGCGAACTATATGTCTCAGTCGTATTATTCGTGAATCCGTATTATTCTCATATTTTTGGTTTTTTTTTTTTTTTTTTTTTTGTATGATAATTGGTAGACACCCCTTGCCCTTGCTACAACTTAAACCCAAAACCCCTTGGTTTCTTAACCCCTCAGTCCATCCCTGAATCCGTTATAAGGGGTGATTTGCTTTTTTTGAGTTGTTATTGTTTGTTTATGTACTTTGTGAGTTTATGTTATAAACTATAATTTGAATCTCGATTGTATTATTTATTTATTTTATTTGTTTGGAGCTCTGGTTCGACTTTGAATTTGGTTTTTTTATGTGTTTGATTTGAGACTATAATTGAATATTGGCTATTTATTGTGTTTGAGTTTGGAGACTATAATTTGAATCTCGATTATATATTGTGTTATATTATTAGATTTAATGTTTATTAGTTAATTGAATACTTTGCGTTTTAAGTGTTATATTGATTTGAATCAGGTGATCCATGAAAAGTGTTCAAAGCATGATTGATATTACCGTATTTTTTAAAACGTATTATTGACAATGTATTGTATTAAACCCATATATACTCATACCGTATTTTTCTTGTATCCAAATTTTATGACCGAATTTTTACAAACGTATTTTTTACCATTTGTCGTATCATACCCGTAAAATTCTCGTACCTTTTTTTTCCTGTACCCATATTTATTAACTACGAGTACATTAACCATGTAATAGAACAGTTAAAAAGTGTATTGATTGCATTACAAAGTATGTCAAACATAACGGTGAGAAGGAATGACGTGAAAATAAGCTTGAATTTGGAGCTGCCACTACCAGACAGCTTCACCTGCCTGTGACAAGTGGTAACGTACAGAAGACTGGGAAAGAAAAATAATGCATTAATATGTCATGCTTCAAAGATTGGAAGGTTCGATGGAACCAACAGAAGATTTCTGAATTATCAAAAACATAATAATAATAATTAGCCCTGGATGCTTGGATAAACTTTATAAGGAGAGGGTGTTTGGTTAAGGTAATAAAATATTAATGAGAATATTAGATTAAAGGAATGTTGGATTACCTTGGTAATGAAAATGTTATATTACTAAAAAGTGTTTGGTTGGGAGAAATAAATTAGAGAGTATGTTATATTGATGTGTTTGGTTAGGAAGAATAAATGGGTGAGTATGTTGGTTAGATTACTTAATTGCCTTTTTTTTTAAATTATTTTTTATTATTATTTATATTGTTTTAACTCCCCACATTTAGAAATTTAGCTAAACCACCCCTATAATAAAAATTTACAAATTATCAAAGTGACCCCCACCCACCCAACCAGCGACTGGCAACCATCGCCTACCGGTGACCAAACGGCATAAGGCCGACTGAATCTGGCCAGACTTGTGCCGATCTGTTTGTTTCCGGCCATATATTTGGTTGGAAATGACCAGAACGTATCAGATCTGGCCAGAAAAGACCATATCTACGACGGCCATTTCCGTACAGATATGATGATGTGGTCTTTAACAGCCAGATCCATGGCCTTGAACAGCCACAGACGTGGCCATTCATGGCCATGGATTTGGACGAAAACGACCGTCGTAGATCTAGCTGTTTCCGGTCAGATCTGGTACGTTCTAGTCGTTTTCGGTCAAAGATATGGCCAAAAACGGACAGATCGGCCAAGTTCGACCAGATTCAACCGACCTTGTGCCGTTTGATCTACGACAAGCGGTGGTTGCCGACGGTCGACCGCTGGTTGGGTGGCCAGATCCGACCATGGGTCTATGCAATTAATTAAAAAATTAAGGGCTTTTGTCTTAAAATTTTTAAATCTAAGAATAAAATAGTTCATATTAATTTTGTATATTGATTTTAAACTAAGGGCAATTTTGTCCTAAAATTATAATAGTTAAGGACAAAATTGTAAAAAAAAAAATATTACTAAAATAATCTTAAAATACCTAAGAAAATTGTGATATTAAGATTACTCCTATATTACCAACAGTAACTTATTATTGGTATAATAAGATTACTGGAATGTTTTATTACTTAAGCAATCAAACGGAGTAATGAGGTAATAAAAAATGACATTAACCCCTTCATCAAATATGACTCCAACCAAACACCCCCGCAATGGCTCCATTGATTGTGCATTAAACTCAGAAAGAGCTTAACAAAATTATGAGTAAGGACCATTCCATGTTGAATCCATTACATGAAAAACCTGAGGGAATGTTTGGTTCCGAAAATGTTTTATTACTGAGAATGTTATATTACTGAAAAGATAAATTACCTTAAAGATTACCAGGAATCTTCTTAAAAATGTGTTTGGTTAAATTGGTGTATATGTTATATTAATATGTTTTGGTTGGTTGGAATAAAAGATTTACATGAGTGTCTTTTACTAAATTGTCCTTATACTATAATACTATTATAATATTATTATTTTATTATTATTTATTTGTATTTTATCATTTAACCTCCAACATTTAAAACCAAAAATACCTCAATCATCATACCGATATTTATTTGTATTTTATTATTTTATTATTATTTATTTGTATTTTATCATTGTAATAAAATTAAGGTTAATTTATGTAAAATAATTTTTTTGTCCAAAAAAATAATTTATAAGGCTATAAAAGTCATTTCATAAAGTTAAGCTAATTGTTATTTGGTAGACATATAAAAGCATTTGTGTCCAAAATGTTTAATAAAGATAAAATGAAAACACTATTTAGATTACCTTGATAATAAAAAAATAGTACCCTTCTACTTGATTATAATAAAATAGTACCCTTCTACTTGGTATTTCAAATAGTGTCAGTACTTCAAGCAGTAACCACTATTGACATTTGAAGATTACTGAAATTATTTTTTACTTTTCAATCAAACATAGAAATTCTTGAATAAAAATATAGATTACCCCTGTAATCTTTATTTACCCCCAACCAAACCTACCTGAAAGTAAAATTTCCAAACTTAACAAAAAAGTAATTTATATACTTCCAAGTTTTCTTCTCTTGAGTAATAAGGATTTTAATTAGATTATGGGGAGTAAGGAGACAAAATTACCTTACTTTACCCCAGGTACAAAACCATTTTTTTTTTTTTCCCAACATCTAATTTACCCTTTCCGCCCATGTTTTACCATCTTTCATTATGTTCATGTTCACGATAACATTAAACATGATAAACTTAATAGAAAAAAAAAAAAAAACAAAATTTTGAATCTTAAAAACACAAGCTCTCTATGTTAGCAAACAACCATCTTCTACTTGATCACCTCTCAGCTCTGTTGGGCTTGCAGTATTTGCTAAATCTTTGCGACACCCCGGCATCGGATAAAGTATCCCATACCTACAATAATTCACCAACATCATTCTTAACTGCAAGAATCTTAGAAGAGCAAATTCGATCAACAATGGAACCAGATATTCCACTCACCTCCAAATTTCCTTTGGACCCTCCAATTGCCAGTAAAAATGGACTATCCCCCGAGAAGGAAACAGAAAAAATAGCTCCCTAAAGAATATATAGTGTTAGACCCATCTCATGCTAATTAAAATACAACAAATATTATTGTCAATGCTTCTCTACCTCTTAATATAACGTTTTAATAAAAAAATATGAATACTTACTGCTTTAGGATTCCTGGATGCAACACATGAAGGTTGGTTGTTTGACAAATCCCAAAGTTTTACCTGCATCAAACCATAAAAACACTTGAGCACTGGCAGGCCATGGTGGATAGGATACAGAACAGAAAATTAGCTTCAAAGTTACCATTTTATCTGTAGATCCAGTCGCAAGAAGCTGTTGAAAATCAGAAGGGAAAAATTATTATAGTTAAGACTATTTTTCATAAAATCTAGCAAAGGGTTGAGGTAGGATAAATATGTACATTGGGTGCTAAAGGATTATAGGAGGCGCTACAAACAGCCTTGTCATGAGCATGCAGAGTAAAACTTGGTTGTGATTCTGAAGCTGGATCTGATTTGGCGGTCCGGATATCAAAACCTTTCACTGTACCATCTTCAAGACTCACCTATAAAAACATGAAATAATTATTAACCAACTGGGAATGCCTAAAACCAAACATATCCCAGTCTAAATTTACAAACAAAATGAATTCTAGTCTATATTCATTGTTCTTCAGACTTCTGAAATTATCTATAAGAAGATGGCCCTAAAATTAAAAAAGAAGAGAAGAATGCACACACCACAAATGAATGCTCTGTGTGTGGATCCCATGCCAAGCTTTCTACATCAGCTGTAACTGACCACTTGAAACCAGAATGCGTAGATATCCTTGCATCCTTCTGCAATGCATAAGAATAGACAACACATAAACATATCTACAAAGAGAACCTAAAAATAACTTACAGGTCAAAACCTTGAATACTTGGATTTCTCATCTGAAAAACGAGATTCTCCGCCAATGCCTTAATAACTTACATGATAGGTTAAGCAAGTAAACAAGTTCCTTACCATGACAACTGAACGATCAAAAGATCCACTAAGAAGAACTTGGGGTGCATAATGATTCCATGCAACTGCTTGAACCTGGAAGAATTAATAAGACGGCAAAAACTCAGTCAATTTAAACAAGTGTCCAAAAGTTTGCCCACTCCATACAAATTTATTAAGGTTACTATCAACCGTAGTCTAAATTTGGTGCCATCATCCATACTTAATTTATTTTAAACCATAGGTATTTCGCACTGGTGTAGAAAAAAAGACATCCTCATTGTCAATTCTCTATGTTATGAATTCCACATAAATCAAGAGCGTTTACTCAAACAGTTAGAATAGCAACAATGCGGGCATGCCTCCCCACTTTGCACCTAATTATATTTTACTCCCCATAACCAACACCATCCTTTATTATGTGGATATGAATGAGTGCGTGGAATCCTCGGATGGGAATTGGCTTCCCCATCCCTGTCATGATTCCATGCTCAGCCCTTCTAAATGTCCAAATAAGAAACAAGAAAAACTATTTGTATAAAAGGAATGATGATTTACAAGAAGTGGATTGAATAGAGGACAAGAAATACAAACAAAAAAACCCCCAAAAAATATCAAAAACCTGGAAAATGAAAATAGCAACCTTGTTTTAAATTTGCATGTGCCATAAAGTTCAAACAATTACTTATTGATAAAAAGTTGGTTTCTTCATATATTTGTTAGAACACTGAGAATAAATATATACAGACCCAAATTCCTAGATTAAAACGAAAATTAAACTCATACACCATTTAAGGAAAAGGAAAAAAACAAATAAAATTTCCATCTCATCTTCCAACCAAAAATACAAAAATAACTTACTAGTTTTCTCATTTGTCTATAACTGAAGCTTCAAAAATGATCAAACAGCCTTTTTTTGAGATACCAGATTTGCCAAAAAGTTACTTGCAAGTGTTTTATGAGTCTTTAGTTTAAATTTACCATATCATATGGGCCAACACCACCTGGCCATGCCCCTAATTCCAAGCTCCTTTCACATCATATCCCCAACTATCCATAATTCCTTCTTCAAAAGGAATATCTAACCAATCTGTGGGGCTGGAATTCTAACAGTTTGTCTGGATTATGATCTTCAAAACAATTTTCCAAAATTAAAATAAACCCAAAGTTGAGTTACACCTTAATATTTTAATATCCAAAGATGTGTTTGCAATAATATTCTAAAATGTTTACAAAGCTAAAATTATGAAAATAGTGAATCTTTTTCCCCCTTTTTTTAGAATTTCTACCAGTTTTTAGGATTGTATCTAAAAGAGATATTTGAAAAAATTACCACAAAATGAATTTCTCAAAATTAATTGTATCCCTTGTCCTAAAAACTAAAGAATTGTATTTAAATTCGATATCAAACAGTACATAACACATCAAGTGTTTTCTAATCTTAAATTTCTTCTTTAATATCTAAATGGTGGAGGGTAAACTGTAATCACTTGCAACAAAAAACAGCATTCGGGAATTGAGCTCTACCATAGTACGAGTAGATTTAGCTTCAAAATCAGGATGATAAGAATTGGTATCATAAATCAGGATTGTCGCATCCCCAAATGCTTATCCTCTCTCTCATTAATATTGCTTTTAGAATTTACAAGGATATTCCACCGCGAATACTTTCTAGATCATTTAATAGTTGTAAATTAAGAGTAGAGGCATACATAAACTATAGCAACAAATAGTTTTGTTATAGTACATCATACATATATGAGTGAAAGATAAATTCAAATGGTGCAAAGGTAAATACTTGCCTTATCTGTATGATGCTCCAAGGTAAAGTTACATTTTCCTTCAACCACATCCCAAATCTTAACAGTTTTGTCAGCACTTGCACTGGCTAGGATATTCCTTTTTTTTTAATTCCAAATTAGAATATAAAGGAAAAAGAGAAGCAAAAGATAACTGAACATTAATATTGTAAGAACATTACAATGAAGCAAGAACTGCAAATTACACTAGAATGATTTAACATACCTGAACTCTTTGTTCCAAGCAAGACCTAGCACTGAATCAGTATGACTCCCTTCTTTGTATTCAAAGGACGACTGAACACAAAACAATAGCAGGCATATGTTAAAAAATATTAGTTAAATTTATATCCACATAAGAACTTGCAAATAAGATTATTAATATTATAAATATAACTAAGGATATGCGTTTAGTGAACTAATATCATAAACCTCAATTCTACATTATACTTGAGAAAAATGGCCAAATAAACAATGGATACTCTTTAAAGGATGAATAGTAACTACCACTAAATGGGTTAGACATATAAAATATCTAACTAGCAAAGAACATTTGATATAAACGGAGACAATTAGAGATATAGACCCAAGCACAATCAAAGCCAAATTAAGTGCATGGTATTTTGGTGTTTGTCATTCAGTATTATCCATAAGCTTACAATACTTATAACCATGCATAAGAAAAATTTTGCTCCAAGAACCAATAACAAGATTTCAAGTTCAAAATCACCTTAGTGGAATCCTCATTATAGTATACGCTACAGAAATGATGATGATATTTCATATTGAAGGTTTTAGAGAAATTTTACTTGGAAGGAAATAAGTAGCAAACCTTTTTGCCTTTCTTCTTCTTCTTCTTCATCTTCTTCTCCTCATCAATGCCACCTAGTATGAGACATGGTTGTACTTCTTCAATCTGAAAAGAGTAAACATAATAAGAGATTTGGCAATAAAATCTCCAGTAATTGTCTAATCAACTTATATCTCATGAAATGGTTATACACAATCAGCATACAATGTCAAGGTCCCATATCTCAATAGAAGGTTCCATAGAGCCAACAGCCATAAAATTCCCTGTCAGCATAAAGAAAGCATTCATTAGCAAATTCATTACAACACATGAAGAAACAAATATATTTTGGGCAAAACAAAATGCTATGTATGCAATGCTCCAAGTTAAACCACACAAATAGTCCAACTTCACTAAAAAGAAAGATGAAATTAAACTTTGTAAATATTGCTCTCTCTTTTTATATATATTTTTATGTAATAAAAATATTTCTCTTACAATTTACTTCCCAAACAAAAACAAAGGGGAAGGTTGAGAAGACGTTTTATGCACCTCCCTATGATTTAAAAAGGAACAAAGATCCTCAGTTGATATAATTTACCTAATCCTTTTGGAATCTAATGCCACATGGCAATTGTAAAATTATAAGGTAAACTTGTTGCACTGTTTATATTTTTCAATTCACCATCTATCAACTAAACACCCAGTTTCATTTTAAAAAAAGCAACATTAGCTCAAAAATTCAGGCCCCATTTGTTTCAATATTCTACCTCTAATTCTTTCACTATCCTATTTCAACAAATACCAAATACACATTTGTTTTAATATTCCACAAATGCTATCCAAATCCTATCCTATTACAAATATTTTTAAAATTCAAATTAAAATATTTTTTTAATTTTATTCCAAAAAAATAAAAATGTTAAAACTAACAAATACGCCGCCAAAAGTTTAGATGGAAATAGCCTTACCGGCGCACGGCCGGCCATGCGCCATGACATTGCCAGCCGCCACCAGCCTCTTATGGGTGGGGGTGCATACGTCATTTTTTAAACTTTTATTATAGGGCTATTTAGTTAATTTAACAAATGCTAGAGTTAACAAACACATTTTCATATTCAAACTCTATTCCATTAAATACTACAATAACACTATTTAACAAATGCTATTGAAAATGCTATTGAGAATGCTATTACAAAAACTAAACAAACCCACCCTCAGCTTCCCTGCTCCCATTCTCTTTCCTTCTTCACACAGACATCTCTTCTCCTTCATTTTTCACATGTTCTTCATTACTCTAACAAGGACTTTCTATGTTACGGATCCTTGCCTAAATTTTTAAACTTTTTGTTTTTTGACTCATTTCATTTTTTAAATGTATTCTACAATAACTCCATTATCAATGAATTTTTATGTCTTTCTTTGCATATGCAACTAAACTATCATATATTCATTATTTTTCATCAGTTTATGATTAATTGTTCAGAGTACTTGTATTGAAAATTATTATTGCTAATACTAAACCCACAAACAAATAAATAATAGATATAGTATGTACCTTTTCAGCCTAAACTATTTTATTAAACCAAATCACCTATATCTTTTCATACTGAAAACTCAATGTTGCAGTACATATTCATAATATAAGTTACAAGTAGAATCTTAAATGAAACAATAAAATAGATAATTAACAAATAAGTGAATTTAAACTTTGCAATAAATTAGACAAACAAGATTAAGAATGAAGTGTAACAGTTTACTAGCCCAATTCATAAATATCAATGTACCTATATAAGTTGAACACATACAACATGAATTCCAACCTAAGAAAGTGTATGAATGTCTACCTTTTTCTCCTCCTTTAAGTGGGCAATCAAGCCAAGCCATGCAAAGAGGAAATGCTGGAATGATAATATGATGGTGAGCATACAAGTTTGTGTCACCATCGTTTGATTCCTCGTACACATGGACCTATTTGCAATTAAATCTTCCATCAGTGCCCGGTGTTCATGTGTGTATAATCTGTATGTGTTAGTGAGTGTAGGCACACGCACAAGCATGCATGTGTGAGAGAGAAAGACAGAGAGAGCAAGCATTACGTGCCTCAAGATGACTGACATCATCCTCATTACGTGCACAAACTATAACTGCATCATTTGCATTAATGACCAGATCCTCAAGGTCTTCTGAGTCCTCATCCTGAAAGGAAGTTCTAGCATTGTAAGCCAAATAAGGAATGACAAACAAACAAACACAAATCAAATATAGTTGACATACTCACATCTTTATCTTTCAGGTATGGATCCATTTGATTACTTGGGTAGTAAAGGTCCCCAATCCCCTTGCTAAAAAGCTCAACTCCTGAGTTCAACCACAAACAAATGAATCACTAATGAAATACGATGGTCATTGCAAAGAGCAGTCATTACAAACTCTTCTATTATTTCTTAATTTTTTTAACCTAGGATTTTATGCAGGTGAGCAAACCTAAAAGTTGATTGTCAGTCTTAATTAGCATATTAAATCCCCAAAGATCCCTTCAACTCAACGCATCAATTACCACCCCTTCTTCTAGAACTGAAATAAAATCAAACTGAAAGAAACAATGAAAACCCAAAGCTTGTGCAGATAGAGATACCTTCATCCTCATCATCATAATGGTCCATGTCAAGTTCCTTCAAGCCATCAGCTATATCATCCAATTTGGTTCCTGAATTCTTGCTTTTGGAAGTTTTGCCAAGTGCATCTGCTACAGCTAAAGCTTGTGAGACTTCATCAGTCTGCTCGACATCCTCAATATCCGTGTCTTCATCATCCTCCTCAGTAAGACCATGTTCACTACACAAAACAACAAAAATCCAATCCTTTTATCACCGCAATCATAGTGATAGCCAAACAGAAAGCAAATAAGCTAAAAGATAAAAACTAAGAAATTAAAAAAAAAAAATTACCTTTCCTCTTCTAAACCACCACTTTTTATCATCTCCTCAATTTCTTCCTTTGAAGGAAGTTGAGCTTCATCAGGCACGGCCTTTGATGCCCCCTTTGGCACCCATGATACTGCCGCTATCATTCTTCACAATAACGTTTTATTTGTCTGCAATCAATTGAAATATTATCAAAAATCCTTTAAAAAATGAACTGAAAGCAATATCCAGAATTAAAGTCTTTAAAGTCTTTTACATTTATTCCAGCAATTACTACAAACAAATACAATTCATAATTTGTAGAAAAAAAAAAAGAGAAGTCTTTTACATTTATTCCAGCAAAAAGTGCATAGAAAATAGAAATAAAAGACGTCTTTTACATTTATTCCACCAAACACAACACTGCAGCAACAAAAATCTACAGCAAATGACCCACAATCACACTAGCAAACTTCCAGCATCACTACCACCCAAAATAAAAAAAAAATTAATCAAACTGAAAATAACTAAATAAGAAAGAATATACTTTTGAACTGCTTAATCAAACTGAGAACTAACGCAAAAACTGGGAAGGAGAACGGTCGGAACGAGAACGCTGAAGAATTGAAGAAGAAGATGCGAACTGGAGTGGTGGAGAACTGGAGAAGTCGAGATCAAAAATAATTGAAGAAGAAGATGCGAACCAGAGTGGTAGAGAACTGGAGAAGTCGAGCACGAGATCACGAAGAATTGAAGAAGAAGCTGCGTATTGGAGTCTGGAGAAGAAATAGGCAAATAGCATTTTAGGTTAAAATAAATTGAATTGGGGCTTTTCACTTTTGTTACGAGTCAATGATAAGTAAACCTGGTAAAACGGACGGGTCGTTTACGGGTCTATCCGTATTCGGATAAAATGAGTGGGTATAAGTTAATGCATTTTGAATTTATGGGAATTGGACCCGTATCTGGCCCATTCGGTTTTTTTACAGGTGGGCCGGATAATGCCCGCAGGTACCAGTTAAAAAAAAAAAAACTTAAATGCTAAATTAGTATAAAAATTGATCTAAATGTATAGAAATAACTAAATGTAATAGATT
>WYDK02118170.1:2563348-2575774 GCA_009867345.2 Toxicodendron radicans
TTTACTCTTATATGTATTATTTAATAATAAATATAGAAATTATAAACTTAGAAATACTTGGAATATAGTGACTCCCATGGATTGGAATTCTTGATGAAGTTGTAGCTTGGAAGGATGAGCATCTGGTTTGAGAGGACGAACAAAGGCAAAGGTTGAATGGCCCATAGAGACGCTGGCATTCACCATGTATTTCCCAAGATACCCAGTTGCTCCAATTATCAATATCTTGCTTTTTTCACAAGCCATGCCTCTTATCTCCTTTCCCCTTTCCTACTTCTGAAAGCTTTGCTTTCTTTTCAGCCCTATTTATTAGGAACTAGAAGGAAAGATTTTTGACACAAATAACTCATGACTCAAATAAAAACGCGTCTCTCGTGTAATATGCAAGCACAAAAATTCAATTCTGTCACAGAATTGAAAAGGAAAGAGATTTTGCAGCCACAGAAATTGTGTTAATATGGACAATGGAGTGCCAAACATGTCGGTTGGCCTGACTAGACTATTCAACCCTTTTGCTTTCTTCACACAAATTATAAAGCATGTGACCAACATCAATACAATTCATTCGGAAAAGCCAGTGTTTCGGTCTTCCTCCCATCAAGTGATAATGTTAATAAGTTTGTTAACTCATATAGAGTAGCTTATCGTATAAGTCATGGCCACAATTTTTTAGGTTCAAATTACATGCTGAAACTTAACAATATTAAGATGAGTATTTTATATATTCTCAACACAATATAAACTCATACCACTATTGAAGTCATGATATATGATGAGTGAGCTGATAGGATAAGAAAAGAGATCAACGGAGCTCATTATATCCTCTACCTACAAAACCAAAAACATGTGAAACTTGATAAGTTAGTTCTTGGTTATATTATATATGAGCGAGGCAGTGGTGGAGTCAGAAAATTTATTATAGGAGGGTCAAAAATAATGTGCAATGAATGAGAGGGCCATGTGAAGTTATATTTTTTTAGTAATACTACATTTACCCACATCCTTACACCATTCTCTTACATCATACTTATATTCAATTAAAAAAATAATTTTTTAAAAAAATAATATTTTAATTGAATGTGAGTGTGATATAAGAGAATGGTGTTGGAAAGTGATGTAAAGATAGTATTATTGTATATTTTTACTGGGTCAAAGTGTTTAAGATCAAGACCCCATTCAACATTTAACCAATCATTTATAAACTTAAAATTGTTAACATCATAATTTGTAATCTTTAATCGAAGCATATTTTATTTTAACCTATAATGAAGCTCTATTAATAGTCTGTGTTGATGTTAAAAATCGTACCAACGAGAAGTGCGTCAGATTCTAATTGAAACCAACACAAGAGCTTGTTGGAAGCTTAAACTTTTTTATGCTGGATCAAAAGGAAATGAAAGACGAACACTAAGGGTTAAGAACACAATGTAAAGACGGAGAAAGGACAACACAATTTTTAAAGTGGTTCAAATGGGATTTGCAATTCCTACGTCCTTTGTTATTGTATTTCTTTATAGTGTTTTTCATTCAAATCGATTACAATGATGGATTGTGATAAACAAAAATGAGCTTTCTGTTTTTCTCTCTCGCTTCTCTCTCTAAAAGTCTATGTGTTTTTTTTTAGAGTGGTTAGACCCTTGTGAATGGAGATTGTCTCTCCTTTTTGTTCATTGTCTGGAAGTGGTAGAGGATTGTTTGTTGCGGGTGATTACATGCATAATCCCCTTTCATTTGGATATGAGTCAGGTGCATTCATGCTTAAAACTGATAATCCTGCTAGTGAAGTCATCTGATGAGAGAGTGACACATGGAGTGTGGTGTGAAGACATGTGACATGAATTTGGGCGCTGAGAGTTTATCGCCCAACAGTATGATTTTGTAATATCATTAAGAATATCTAAACTACCCCTTTTGAGTCGATATCTCAAATAGGTTTAATCTTGGAAAATCGAGTAAAGGTGTGTTCCTTTTATGAATTTGTTTTGTGTGTATTTTTTATATTAATGTTAAAATGGATTGAATTAGAATATTTATTTAGCAAATAAAAATGCATGTGCATTAATTAAATATTTTTTATAAGATAATCAGGAGAAGTTTAAAAATCTGTCAATGGTAGCTGCAATCAGTATTTTGAGTTTGCAAAATACAAATATAAACTAACAAAATTTTTTACACTTGAGTTCCGGTGATTTTTTCTGAAATTCGGATGAAATGAAAATGAAATTTTGGAGAACAGATTATATGCCAGTTTTCATCTTGATTTTTCCCATCCAGATCACAGCCTACAATTGTTAAACGGTTCACATCATCTTATCTATTAATTTATAATCATCAGGTCATAAAATAGTAAAATTTAACCACAATAGATGAACATATTGAGGTATAAATTATTTTAATCTAATTTTTTTTTTAAATAAAATAAAAATAATCATAGTAGCGTCATGTTTCAAGTGTTAAGCATCAACTAAAAGGTTAACATCATTTTAATCTATTTCATAGTGACATAATTCCCTCTCTACAACTCGTCTTGTAACAAGGTCTAATCAACTTAAATTGCCAATTATACATTCTCAAGGTTAAAAGAACAACACAGGACAGGAAAAGGAAAAAAAATGCATGTCAAAATGATAAACTATCAACATTTACAGTCCTTCCTGAGCATGCCTGCAATACAATACAAAATTGTTCAACAAATAATGCCATTTGTAGAGAAATCTTATGTGATCCAACTTGCCCGAAAAAGAGAAAGATTCCATGTGCAGCAATCAGTTATAATCCCTCAGCACCACTGCCGAAACTCTCTTTAAAGATTCACTGGCCTTCATCAGATCAGATTCTGAATGACCGGCAGAAACAAATAACCTAATTCCTACAGGCAGACGGCATTTATCAAGTGTTGATCTTTTTGAAGCCACTACGAATACTGAGTCTTCCTTCAAAGCCTAGAATGTAAGTCATCAGAAATAGAATCAGTATACTATTGAATAGCCAAACGGTGAATCTAAATGAAGCCAAAGAACAATATGCTTACACGATCAGCAATGTCTTCAAGCAGCAGTAGGTCATTTTTCTGCGAACCTGTTGACTTTTCTAGTCTAAGAAATACAATTGGTGATTCTGGATTGCTTGCAATTGTGAGGCCACGAATGTCTGATAAACCTGCAGTTTATCCAATATGTTTCAAATAAAAAAGTCAAGAACAATCGTATCTGCTATTCACAAATTCCAAACTCCTACATCAATAATTAGATACCATCAGCATCATTCAAGTATTATGCTACCAGACGTACAATGTTTGATGACTTTGAAAGCACTATATCTGAAACAACAATTCTTTCAAAAGCCAAAGCAGTGTAAACATGAAAACATACACCCATTTACAACCAAAAAAGACTTGTCTACTATGGACGCATTCCATATCAGACAACCAATTCTTCCAAAACCTTTAATAATGTATATATGAAAACACACACCCATTGTAAGAACACATAGGGAATAGATATTGAGTACTTAAATCTTTTAACCACTCTTAATTATCATTGGGCGAATATTGTATTTGCATGACTTGTGAAAAATAGTCATGCAGATAATAGCAATAGCCAGAATAGCGATGTCGATATGAAAATAAAAATAAGGTAGATGTGCCATCTAATGGAAAGATTAAAACAAATTGGTAAAATTCAGCATCTCTGTATCTACATATTTACACATAGGCACAAAATTTGTAAGCCAGAGAGAAAGTGAACCAGAGAGTGTATATCTATATATACACCAAAATCCTAAGTCATAGGATTTATATGCCTATTCTTAAGATTCTTAGGATTGTTTGGAATTAAAATTTCAGTTCCTACAACTAGTTGTGCATAACGAAGTGATTCTGAAACCAACCTTTCCATAATACAGTAATGTTTTCCTTTAGCTTTGTTATCAGATTGGGGTTTTCTTTGAGGACATCAATGGCAGTAATTGCAGCACTAGCAAGATATGGGGGCAAAGAAGCAGAAAAAACATATCCAGAACTGCTCAAACGCTGCCAGAGATTAACAGATTAAAAAATTAGCATTTACAAATTGAAAAGAAGTATCATCACCTGTGAATATAATAGAGCGAAAAGAAGATGCAATACATGAACTTCCACATTCATTATGATAATATTAGACCCCTCATGGTACACTTTGAAAATTATATTAGAAAAATTGTTCTGTAAAATGAAAATGTGGAATTAAACTCTGTTATCAAATCCAGTATGCATCTGTTACTGTATTTTGGAAAAGTAGAAGTATTTTGTTAGTTATTCAACTCCTATTTTTCAGAAGCAAACAAAACAAAAGTCTTTTTTGAGTTCAACACAAGTTTTTTAGATTAAATAATTGTGTTATCGAATTCCTATTGTCCAAGTACAATGCCACATGCATCTTTTTTTCCCTTTGAGGTTGTAAAACCCGAAAGGGTACTGAAGAGCACATCAAATACTGGACTATGTTTTCATAAAGCTTAGTTTTCATACTTGGTGATCAACCACTCTAGCACTTCCAGTGCAGAATCCTCCTTCGGTGGCTAATGCATGCCCCATAGAAGCAGTTATAATATCTATCTTCTCAATCTGCAAGGCGATACAGTTACAATTAACAGAGATCAAAGCAACAATAAAAGCACAATAAGCCTTCAGAACATACTGGAACCCCATGGTATTCAGTGAGGCCTCTTCCAGAAGAGCCAAGTACGCCAAAAGAATTACTCTCATCCAACACAACACGGAACCGATATTCCTCCTTCAATCTGATTATCTCATCCAGTGGAGCTATTTGGCCAGAATTCTACAAATTTTAGAATTAAACAAGTAATATTTTTCAGTCCCTCATGTTCAGATTACATCTAAAATAAAATAGATTCCAAAGCATGATGACATAATGATATTATAGCATCATAGCAAACAAGTAACTAACAAAAATGAAAACCAAGGATACTATTAAACCTTGTACACATTAATTAACTCTTCAAATTGACTATCAGTTCTCTTAAGAATTGTATTGTACCAGCAATAAATATGCGTCCCATATGCCCCAGAGAAATAATATCACTGAAGCCACATAGCAACTAATAAAAGATCCAAGGTAAAAGATGAACTTTACAACAACAGAGAGCATCACAACAACTAATTATTTGCGCAACTATATAAATTCAGAAAATAAAATCAACCAATAACCTGTAAAACTAAGACCCTTCAGTTAGCTTTGGTACAAATCAAGAGCTGCCAAACAGTGAAATTTTGTGGTCTTCTGGCTTAAGGAAGATGGATAATAGAACACCGTAAGAACAGAATTCAGTGAACCTTCCCCTACCAGAATTTCATTTATATCAATGAAATGCAGAAACGTTCTTTCCATTCACAAAAAAGATATACAAAGAAGGCACAATAGGTCAAAGTCTATTATTACGTATTATAAATAAATTAATAGACGCATGAGAGAATATTAGGAGGAATAATAAAGCAGATGATTTTTGTTAGAAACCTTCTTCTAACGCCACCTGCTCAGTTACCCAACACAACCCCAACTCTACAGAATTCTCCCTTACCTCAACTAACAGATACTCAACACAACAATCAATACCACAAACACAACAAGAATATCACTGAAATACCTCTGTTTTATTAATAGTAAATTCCCAACACAACAGCAAGTTCAATCATCAACAAGAACAATTCACAAAATGTCAAAACCAGAAAATGAACAACAAATTGACAAGAAGAAGAAAATAAATAAAAGATAACCAGCAGGCTTTGAGGGCCAGTACCTCCCCAACACAAATTCCCTTTCAATTTTTCAGATCCGCAGAACATTCCCTGTGAACCCTTTTTAAGCTACAAATCTCTCACTCTAACAGAATTCCCTTAAACCCAATACTAAGTTGCCATCTGTCCACTACTTTACACCAATATCAAACAATTCGAAACAGTCCTATGCTCACAAATCCCACCTCATCCTCTACTCACCCATTTGAGTTTCCTATTGTAAACCAACATTGTGGAGGTCTCGTCAATTTTATTCAATTCAGATCACAAAAGCCATTGCAATTGAAGGGCTTTATATAGTACACACGCTGTCCATGTAAACCAATTGGGTTTGGCCACAAACGAGGCATGTGTCAAAATGGTGGAAATCGACCGCTTCATGAGAAGACAGAAAAATAGAATAACTGAAAATACACAAAAGGGTAACAAAAGATACCTGGTACACAGCTTCAACCACAATGTAACGCCGCAGTTTCTCAGCCCGCTTATTCTCAACAGTAACTCTTTCCAGAGTTTTTCGTAATGATTCCATATCATTGTGCTTGAAATATACAATGGTACTTCTAGAGAGATAAAGGCCATTTTGTATTCCCCAATGCACTCCCTCATCCCTGAAAAAGGAGAAGTAAGAGCCACATTTTTTAGGGAATCAAATCTATAACCAAAATTCTAGGGGAACTATTTAAGAAGCAAAAGCTCCTAGCCTATACTAATACACGGAAGTTAACGGGAGAAATATGCCACAGACAAGAAATACCAGATTCAATAAAAAAAAATAGAATTACGATCGAAGATCAGAAAATAGGGGAAAAAAGAAACCATTGTGGCTGAAAAATGTTGGTCTGGCATCCCTTATAAAGTGCAAAATCATAACAACTGAATTGAAAATAACTCAAATTAGTATTTATGCTTATCCATGGAAAACTGCCTAGGTTAATTGGGCAATATCATGAAAAAGAAACATCAATTAGGGAAACCATGATCAGGAAAACCTGTCCATAATCATACATTAGGAAGGGCAATGAAAAATCATGAGGTGGAATTGATTCAAATTATACAAAAATGTAATACTTCAACAAAAGGCCTCAGTAATGAGATACATCAAATGTGATTAATGGAGAAATGATCACATTTCCAATTACACTATTTAAATCATAATGCAAACAAACTTTAAATTATTATATTGAAAAAAGCTCATAAACTTTAATCCATCTAACATACTATCCTAACTACTCACATTAAAGGGGGAACACATATTTATGGACAGTAAAATAACCACATAGCTAACTGAAAAGTAGACAGTCAAGATCAGTCATGCTTATTATCCTGCTAGAGTCAAGTTAAATCATAATGCAACCTAACTTCAAATCTTACTCTAAAAGGAAACAGCAGTTAATGTTTTTCCATACATCCATATAGATCAAATTCAAATAAAAAATAATCATTAACTCCGTTCTGTAACACAGCCACATAGGTAACCTGAACATTAAATAGTCAGCATAAACTTACACAACAATGAGATCTCCTTTTTTGCAGAAACAGGGAATTGCACTGAACATGGTTGAAAGTCCATAAGAATAGAGGATTGAATCAGGAGTTCCCAAAAACTTAGCAATTCTGGCCTCACAATCAAGATGAACATCTGAACAAAAAAAAATGTTAAAATATGGAAGAGGTCCAATGACTTAGTATATGAATGTATATACATAAATAAGAGGAAAAGTAACTTCAGCTCAGTCAATTGGAGATAGTTTCAAAGATTGAGACTGACCTATCGTTCCATAGAAGCCACGAGGACCACAAGAACCAACACCATATTTCTCCAAAGCAGAGGTGCATGATTCCTAATATGTATTTTAAGTTAGTGTCTATTGAACTCAATTGATTATCATGGTAGACATAAATTAATAATGGAAATAGCTTTTCTTACGAGTAGCTTCTCATGTCCAATAAAACCAAGGTAATTTGCAGAGGCAAAATTCAAAACTTCTTTCCCATTAATTATTGTATGTGGCCCAGCAGCACTGCATCAAAAGCAACTTGTGAGCTCAGATACTTTTCAAAAAACTAATCGATTGTTCAGAAAAAATTACTCTCAATCTTAGAATTCCACGATTCCTTGTTTGTAGAGTAAATCATATAGAACAGATGTCTTACACAAAAACATAAATTAACTGAGACATGTAAGGCAATTGTTTTAAATTGCAAAATATAAAAATTAATTAGGACGCACAAGGCAATAGTTATGACTTTGTACACTATAATATAGTGTCAACAATAATGGCAATTGAAATATATCAAATACGGGGAAAACGAGTAGTATCATTAAAGAACTTGATATATGTAGAGAAAGAAAGATTATGAAACTAATGATCAGAAGATACAGGGTACCCCCTTAATCTAAAAAGAGACAAATAAGCAATACATCCAGGCAGCAGCATAACTTTGCTACATTCAAACAAAACGTACTATATAAATAACTTCGATTTTTTACCTTTCCAGTACTGGGGGTTCATATTGCATATCTTCTGTGATAGGAGGAATAAGGGATTCTGGAACCCATTCATCGCATAGCTCACCTATTTCCTATTGAAGTCAAGCAAACTTTTAAGCAATGTTAGGTTGATACAACATTATGTACATCAGAATGAATGGTAGACAAACTACTATGAAAACAATGACATCTCAGAAAAACAGATGAGCACCAGAAACAGATTAAGCTTCATAAAGGATACAAAGTAAATCTGACAAATAATCAATAAAATTTAAATGCATATGTTAAAAGATGGGGAAATTCATGAAAAACTCATAAGGCTATACAGTACCAACACTTAATGAAGATTTTTCATTTAAAAAAAATATATATATATGACATATCCTCAATGAGGAAATTTTTCATAAAGCTGACCAACAATTTCCCAGCTACTACTAACATCATATACTTATCTAGAACCATACATGATAACAAAATTCACCAGCATAAGACATTTAATTAAAGCGCTTGTTACAACCCTTATCATAAGAACAAACATAAATGCTTTTTTTGAACCAAAATAGCGGATGAAATGACAAGTTCAAAGAAGAGCTGTCACACAAACCTTCTTCGTTAGTGGCCGCTTGGGAGGCTTGTAACTTTTCTGGGAAAGTAGGAAAAGAATGACAACAAGAAGAAGCAGTTCCACAAACAAATGGCCTATCAAGTACCGACATAGTTCCAAAACAACTTTAATTCAGTCAAACAAGGTTTCATCCCTAAAAGATACAAAAAGACCCGCAAATATATTGGAATTTAGAAGTTACCGCCAATATGCACTCCAAAAACAACAGCTCGGGCAGAAGGAGCATCCAGAGCCAACGTCACCCAGTTCAGTGTTGTATTAACTAATTTGAAAGTAAATGATTCCATTTTGTACAAAATTTATCACAACTTGATTAACAGAGAAGCTTCAAACATCAATCAAGTACAATCTCCCGACATGCACCAAATGAAATACCCTGCAAGCATCCATTGTTGCTCACGAAGATTGTGACGAAAACCATAAATGCAGAATTACTATAAAACCACACATCTACATGGATCCACTAATAAAACAAACGCAAATCAATAAATTAAACAAGAATTCGAAAATCAATGAATTAAACAAGAATTCTCAAATCGATGAACTCAACAAGAATCCATAATCAATGGATTAAACACGAATTCACAAATCAATGGATTAAGCAAGAATTCCCAAATCTCATTCTACAAAACCCTAGTTTATTTGATTCAATTCAAAAATCATATTCAACCAAATTAAGCAGCTAAAAATTATAAAACAAAAAGAAAAAGAATTTGAAAATGAAAAGCAAATATTAAATTGAGTTTAGAGAGAGTGAGAAAGGAACCTGCAGGAGATGTATTGACGTGTTTGACAAGTTGAGATCAAGAGAGACTCGCTCTCTTTCTCAGATTCAGCTTCTCTTTTTAATAATTTTCAATTTATTTAACGAGAGAATGATTTGATTTTCGCTACGACTTGTCCTGCCATTTCAAAATCGAAGATTGACCCCGGATTTAACAGACGTTGGCGAAAATGGGTAAACGGTAAGGGTGGGTTTTACGGTTTACCCACCCAAACCCGAAAATTTAAACCGAACCAGGCGGTTTGGTTCAAGCATGTTTCTTTGGTATTATTTTAGTTCTAAAAGTTATTTTTTATTTATTTATTCATATAATGTGAATATTAAGTACAACAAAAAAAAGTTTTAATACTATGCAGGGCAGCAACCGAATTGAGTTGTCCTCCTCGATTACCGAGGAAGACCTCAACAGAATCCAAAAACAATATTCAATTTCAACCCCTCTTATGTTACCAACGGGGCATTTGAGAAAATTGCCACCTGCGGACTGGTCTGTTCAAAGAGAGGTGAAACCTCGATTTGGGCAACTAAAATCGACCCTAAAACCGTATCGATCACTGCTGTTGGTCCAGCAACCTTTTCCATTGTTCCAGCGACTACTACCATTGTTCCAACGACTGTTTCCACTATTCCAGTGACCACTCTTGTTTCTCTGACGACTACCTTGGTCGCTTCCCCGGCCTTGACGGCCCTGGTTGTCCAAGAAAACTCTGGGGTCAAACGAACTGGGGGCGATCTCCCTGGTGCCCTGAGCTCAAAAAAGGCATCGAAAGAGTCATCGACGGGCCTGCGAAAAAGATCGCGCTAGATTGGTTTTCTTGCTCGAAGAGTGAGTCCAAAATCTCCAAAATTCAAAGGGAAGGAGTTGGGGGCGCCTGCTTCAGCCCACCCAAAAGGAGATGTCGACGAAGCGGAGTTAGATGCACTCATTCTCTCCCTTTCCTGAGAAGGTTGCCCTCGGGGCGATGGTGACCAAAGATTATGTCTCCGACAAATTTTATGAGGAGTTCAAGACCCTACCTGCCCACAACCAGCTTTTCAGCACGACCAAGGCTATGAGCAAGGTAAAGATAATTAATTGACTACGTCCATTGCCTCAATTTTCCTTTTTGCATGCATCTTACATGCAATTCATTGTTTTTTTTTTAGGCGCATTATATGCTTAGCCATCTTTATCAAGACAAATTCCATGTTCTGGAGAGCCCCGCCAAAGCTATTGATGCAGCCATCGGCTCTAAAGACAAGGCATGGGACAAAGTCCGCCTGCTACACAAAGAAATCAAAGGATTGAAAATCGAGCTGGAGAAATCAAAAGAATCTAGCGAGGAGGCAAATAAGGAGCTAGTTGACAAGCTCATAGCTTCTGAGGCTGCGAAAGATAAGGCCATCTCCGAGAAGAATGGCCTCGTTGCTGAAATGGCAAGGCTTGTGGTCGAAAATCAAAAGCTCGCCACCGATCTCGCTAAATCTAAGTTGAATGCGCTCTGGTTGGACAAAGCGTTGAGCGACTAATCCCATGACCTGTTTAACCTTAAACAGGCATGCGATGAGAAAAAGGCTAAAGTGGTCCGCCTCAGAGCTACTGTTATGGAGGCCAAGAGAAAGTACGACATCGACCTCTGGGAGACGTCGCTAAATCTTGTGACAATGATGTTCGAGGCAGACCCCGACAGAGACTTTTCCTTCCTCCCAAAACAATATCAGACTAAATTCGAACAGCTCCGGTGAGAGGCTTCTTGGGGTACTGATAATCCTAGAATTAATATATTTTGTACGTAAATTTATTAGGATTATCATATGCTTTGTACATAGTTTTGATCCTGAATATCACTTAATTGCGTTATTTTATGTTTCAGGACGAATCAAGTTTAAGAAGCAAAACATGACATTTACCGCGCATTTTTGTAAAGAAAAGCATCATCCAGAAGTTTTGTGAAGTTCTGATGTGATTAAAAGAAGTCCCGGACGTGTCGGGCACTAATCAGAAGCCAAAATGGTTGAAGATCTAAGAAGTGGCAAAAGCGTAAATTCAACTTCAAGGCAAGAGAATGTCGCCTAGGCGAGGCGACAAACTCTCTGGAATTTTAGATTTATGGGATTTTTGTTTGTCGCCGCGACGACATTATGAAATATTGAAACTTTGCATTCAGCGTTAGTCAATTTTAGGGTAGAATTTTGGAAGCATATAAAGGGGCCGGATTTTTGTAAAGGGATACACTTTTTTTAGGGTTAGGGTTTGATAGAAACCCCTTAATCGTTAGGAAAACCATAGATTGAAAAGTGATTGATTCTTTGTAAAAAGGGTTAGTTAGGGAGGTTGCCATCTTTTGATTCATATGTTCGAGGAAGACACCATGATTTTGAGGTTTGTCTTCCCATTTCATGTGTAACTAAACTCTTCTTTGGTATCCAATGTAGCCTCATTTGAAGGCTTGCTGATTTAATGAAAGATTTCCTTGATATCTCATATCATTTGCATTATTGTTTCATTTATTGTATTGATTTAATGCTTACATTGATGTCATTGATTGATTGTCTTTGTTTAGGAATTATTATCTTTGCTATAGGTTGATTATCATTGCTAAATATTATTATCTTTGTGTTTGGTTGATGATGGACTTGAGACAAGGTTGGGTATTGCAAAATACCCACTTGATGAGCTCTTTTAAATGATTGATTCGTATTTGATCATACGCCCTGCCTTGTATGGATTGGTTTTGTGTGATTTGAGC
>WYDK02118170.1:2666430-2678319 GCA_009867345.2 Toxicodendron radicans
AAGGGGATCCACTCCAAATATCCTTAAATACCATTTCAGTAACAAACTTCTATCAACATATCTCCAACTATCCAATTGCTCAATAATATTTGTGTAAATTGATATAGTATTTACTCAAATTTATTTCAAACCGAGAAATCTATTGAATATTCTCAACAGGACTAATGTCAAAAGCAATACAATACTACTTACTTCTAATCCTAAGTTTAAATAGAATTTGAAAAGAAATGAGCAAAACTTGTTGGAACTAAGGCAGCAACTGAAAGGGAACAAGCCAATAATAAGAAGATAACTGACTTAATTTCTCAGTAGTCTCATAGACGCCCATATCTAGCCGCTCTGTTTTCTAATCGCATTAAAGAGAGACGGTTGCAATGGGGAGGAATACAATGGCGGGTTCATTTTTATCAACTTACCCCCTTTATGTTTGTTTAATTTTTCCCTACCGTATCCAATTCTTATTAATTTTTTTTTAAATAATAAAAGGTATTTTTAGTATTTTAAAACAAAATTGATGAGTTTAATACCAACGATCTCACAGAAAAATAAATAAATAATAAGTGGTGTTATTTAAGCCAAACTAAATCTTTTTAAGCCCCAATATTAATAAAAATTGTTCTTAAAATGTAATTTACAAATATATTATATTTTATTCCACTTTTATCCCTCTTTAGTATTTCTCTTTTTAGATTTATTTGTTAATCCCACCACCTATTTTTTCTCTAGGGTGAAATTTTAATCATCATCTTAATATTCGGGGTTAAATCTCAATATAATTCATTAAACAACATCATATTTCTTTTTTTAAAATCTACTCACAATATTTTTTTAATGAGTAATATTATGCTTACAATTGAGTCATAAAATAGGTAAAAAATATAAGATAAAGTAATCATTTTACATACAAAAATTACAAAAAAATTATGTAAAATAATTACTTTATTTTATATTTTTTACCTGTTTATATGACTCAGTTGTAAGTATATTATTATTCTTTTTTAATTTCAAATACTTTTTCATGATGCTAGCTTGTCTCTTTTGCTAATAAAATTACACAATAAGGGAATTCATATTCAAAGTCATACTTTGATAAGCCCTATTTGGCTCAAATACTTAGGTTTATTTCTCTTAAATCTTTTATATTTGGAAGACAAATGAACTTAAGCCACTTTAATGGGCAATATTTATGGGTTATAGTGTGGCAGCCTGCAAATGAGCTGAGCTGCTAAGCTCGAATAGCTCGCGAGCTTAATCGAGTTCGACATATTATTTAAAATTTTAATTATATATATATAAATAATTAATAATTAAAAATTTCAAACCCCAAATCCCTAATTCACAATTCACATTTACTTTCATCTTTTCTTTTCTTCTTCTCTTCCCCCTTTTCTATTTTTTTTGTTTTTGTTTTTTTTTTATCTCTTTTGCAAATTCCCTCCCCCTCCTCTTCATCTTCTTTCTTTGGCCCTCATGCCATGTCTGGTCAGTTGTCGACCCTCAAGTGGCAGCCCAAATAGAGTCGTCGCCTAGCCCTTAATTGCTGGATGGTTTATCGTATAGAAAACTCATGGTTCAAGGGAAGAAAGAAAATTGATAGAAACTTTGTTTAATGGAGAAGAAACAAAATTGATAGAATTTTGTTTGAAGAAAAAAAAAAAATTAAGAGTTTGTTTGGTTGGTGAGAAAAAAAATTAGAGTTCTGTTTAGGGGCACAACCGAGTCGATCATATATCTATCGAGTTGGAAAGTTGAAGCTCGATCGAGCTCGAGTTGGAAAATTGAAGCTCGGTTGAGCTCGAGCTTCTATTATTCCAGCCGAGCCGAGTTGAGTTTGAGTCTCTCAATACTCAACTCGATTGTAGCTAGACCTGGCAAACGGGCGAGTCGGGTGATCACGAGTACGGGTCAAACGGGTAAAATTTTTGAACGGGTAAGGAATTGCACTACTCGTACCCGCCCGCACCCGCAAGTCACCCGTTTCCCACATATATCACATATATTTTTTACTTTTTTTTTTATTCCAAATTTTGTTATTCAAACCATAAAATGTAAATTGTAACTATAATTTTATAAGGTAACAAGGGTATAAATGACATAAAATTCTTGTCTTTTCGCTTTCAAAACTTGGTTAATTTGATTAAATTAATGGATAAACCTCTTCCAGATTGGATTAGATTAAAGGTTAATTAAACTACAACCAACATTACTACATGATTGACCTTCTTGTACACAATGCAACAGTACGTACAAGTTAATACATGCATTAAATAACATTAATTAAAAGAATTAAAGACAATATGAAGTACTTTAGTTTCAGTACCTAATAGTTTTTGTTACCAAAATCCGTTTTGCAACCTTTTTTGTTGCGTCCCAAATTTTTATCAGTTGCTACACCTCTTAATTGTGAATGTCTTCTTAAATTGTTCTCTTTGTTCACCTTTCTCCTTTATTCTTGTTGTAGGTTGTTTGCTTGCCTTGGTCTTTTGAGGTGGTTCTTCATATTTGCATTGCCCTATATGCAAATCTGATTCATTTTCCATATATATGATTAAGAAGAAATTATTCATCTATCCATTGCTATTATAAATTTATCATATCTTAAGGTTTCAAGACTAATAATAATGTAAGAACTATGAATATATATAGGGGACCTAGTTCTTAATTAAGGTCCAAAATGGTTCAAAACTTATAAATAAAGTTGGACACTTCATAATAAGGAAGATTGTTTTGTGGTTTACTTCAATAAAGGTTGACTATGGTAAACACTTGTGAATTTGATTGCATCAAATTTAAGTCTTATTCTTTCATAGTGGTTCTCTGGGTGTTGTTCTTCATACAAGTAAACACCATAGAGTCTCTTTCCTCCTCCTTTACATAATCATCGGTTAGTTCCTTCTGCATTCTTCCCAATTCTTCTTCCATACAGAATTAAACATCCGCGATCAACACAATCGAGAATTAGGGATTAAAAAAAAAAACAGCTAAAGCTTAAAGACATTAAATACAAAATTTGAATCAGTCTAAAGCCATGCAAAGGTGCGGGGTGAGGGTGGAGTGGATTGCGGTTGTGAGGGGGGACAGTCTTAAGAATATTGGAGACAGATCGCGATGGCAGTTTGTGGCAGCGAAACGCCGCACGTTACTGACCATGATTTGAGTGGCCAAACTGTGGCAGGTCGCATGGCACACTGCTCCCACCATTTTTCTATGGTTTTTTTTAACCAACCATTGTAGATGGTAAAAATCTACGGTTACGGGAAGGAACATATCTTGTAAGGTTGAGGCCACTGACGATCTTTAGACCTGCACACACAAAAAGATAAGCACGAAGCTCACAGGGGACACCGGTGTGGTGTCTGCCGTAGGCACTCCAACTCTCAAGTCAGTAAGCTTGAAAGACAATTTAGTGAGGGCTAAGGAAGGGAAGATCACCCGAATCTATTCGGAGCTTCGAACTACGGCGAGGGAGGGTGACGGTTCTCGATAACAAGAACTTTAGGAGCAAGTAGGTGATATTAGGATCCGATCCCTCAATGATAGGGCAAACCTTTGCTTATATAGGGTATTAAAAGACCATGAATCCTAGTAGAACTTGGAGTTCAGTATAATATTGTTGTGGTAAATAGGAAAGTCCTGATTTACTTGCCTTTATCGGTTAAAGAATACCAATTCAAGTAGGGCCCAAGATCTCGAATGAATTAGGATAGTAATGTAACTCTTAGTCCTTTGGAGCGGCCATGGGCCATTGGGGCTGAACCCAAGTGGGCTCGTAGCGAGTCCCGATTCGAAGAATGGGTTTGGCCGTAGAGTGATCCCACTTGTTTGCGTAACCTTATTAGTGTAATGGGCCCATTCTTAGTGTGGATCTTGACGTGGGCCCAACCAAAGTTGGGTGGTGGCATTGGGCCAGGTTGTGTCTATCTCGTGTTTGGGCTTGACAAGGTCCTATACGATTTTCGGCCTATAGAGTTTGTCCCCCACTCTTTAAGTTAAAGGGTATTTAGCTTAGAGAGTAGATTAAGTCATAAATACCATTTGAATGGATTGATACCCTTTTGGGGAGGATTTGGCTCGGAGGAGCGTAAATTAATGCCACTGGGGCATGGGCTATTTGTGATTGGGGTTACGTGACTACAATATATTCAATCGGTTGATCAGGCCGAATGAGATACATCTCATTGAAATTCAAAATGTTAAGAGCGTAACAGAACGAAATGGCGCTGTCTTCGCTCATTCACTAGTTAGTGCCGAATGAATTGTTTGACTGAATATGACGATACCAATGAGACCATCGATGGTCGAATGAAGGTGATAGATAGTCCCCTAACCGTACGAAGGCGAATGAGTCAAGTAATATGTTGAAGCCGGAGGCTGACTGCATGAAACCATAGAAGGCCATATGGAGTGGAAAATTCGTGTCTGGATTCGAGTGAACCGAATGGAGCATGTCATTGAAGTCTATGACAATGAGGCTGAACCGCATAAGTTTCAGATATTATTGTTGTAGAGTAATGACCACGTTAGACGCGTGGGTTTTTAGTCTTTACTCACTCGGTGGCAGAGTCGAGTGAAATTCTTTTTGTCCTGTCAAGCAAAGTCTTTCGAACAAAACCTTGGCCCATTATACTCTTTCTCTTTTTTCTAAGGAAGTATCAATTATAACAGGATGCAAGTACAAGAAAAAATATAGGCTTAAAAAAGGTGGAGGTGGGAATAAAAAGTTTTACATTTTCAAAGTGTTGCCATATGGCAATTTTGTAACAAAGCACACTAAATGGCATAAAAAAGTGTTTCATTTTGAAATTTGGAATCACCTTTTTGTTGTTGAAAAGTCAAACCATTTAAAAGAATAGATATTTATTCATTTGAATCTTTATCTTCCCAAACCAATCCCGTGAGCTTTTCTCTTTCGCGTTTCGCCACAGGAGTTCTTCGGCAAATCACAGTAAAGTCATGTCCTTCCTTCCAATATTTTGTTCATTTCTTCAAATTTCTCGTTTTTTTTCACTTTTCCAAACTCTTGAGTGATATCCAAAGATCTTGAGCAAGAGTTAAAGCATTTTTGGCGAAATAATTGAAATTTTTAGGGGCGGTTTTGTAGAATTTCTCGATGAGTTTTAGGAATTATAAACCGAAATTCCTTCAAAGTATGGGTTTTGGATCTGTTCCTTGGAATTGGTTCTTGGTGGATTTGAAAGAAAGGAATGGTGTCTCCTTTGTATTTGAAAAAGATGAATCTGTTGCAGATTTTGTGGGTTTCTTGGCTTTAGTTCAGTTTGGGGCTTGGAGTCTTGTTTTGTAGGAGAAAATCAATACTTTTCGACTGAGGTGGAGTTGGAGCAGAGTGATCCCTTAAGTTTATTTTGCTGAGCCAAATGGTATTATTGTTGGGATTTTCGTATGAATCGAGATGAGAGGATGAGACTCATTTGGTTTTTAATACTTTGAAGTAGTGCAGAGCCGTGTGGAAAAGTTTACATGGTTTAATAGGCCGAGTGGATTAGTTGCTTTGTGACAACTTTTGAAAGAGCCGAGTGAGAGTCTTGCCATAATAGTTCCTACTTCTGATTATGCTTTTAGGGTCGTGCCGAGCCAAATCGGTGAGTGGGCTCAATAAGGCAGTCTATGTTTTGATTCACTGGACCCACAAGTAAAATATATGAGCCGAGTGTACATTTTATTCACGTAGTCTTTTTTTATGGCAAAGCCGAGCTCTACTAATTATATTCAAAGCAGGGCCGAGTGAGAATATTTCGTCTATACCTTAGGCAGAGACTTACGAGCCGGGTGGGTTTAGACTCATCTCTTTCAAGTGTTTTTAGGGTGAGTCGAGTGTTACTAAATAAGTTTCTTGCTAGCTCCTTGTTTTGTTCGGTGTTAGTGGAGTCGAATCAGCTATGAGAGGTGACGAGTACGAGGATTGCTAGACTTATTTAGTAGATCCAAAAGAACCGATCGTGGGCATAGTTAAAAGGGTGAATATAACATTATACGTCGGTTAAGCAGATACTAGTAGAGGTTTAGTTGATGAGCGGGGTGATAGTGATTCAAGTAACGGCGGTTATATTGTTGACTCTGGTGCAACTGATATTGAGACTGATGAGAGCGAAGGTGTCCCCTCCACAAGTGGCGGTCACGAATATGAGCTAAGTTGTCCTGGGGGCGGCATACTCAATGTGAACCCATCTTCATGTTTAGAGCAAGCTAAGGTTCCGAGGATTAGGTTTTTATACAAAATTCCCAAGTCCATAAATATTCGAGCTCCAGAAGCCTATGAGCAAGTGGATTGGGATGTGTCGGGTTGGATCAGTATGTACGAGCAGCCTTTGATCATGGACTCAGGTTCCTTATCCCGAGGTTGGTTCGAGAGGTGTTGGACCATTATATGATAGCCCCCACTCAATTGATGCCAAATGGGTGGAGATTATTAATGGCCTTAGAGTACTTGTGCGTGAAACATAAGGTGGAGTTTGATGTGAAAGACTTGCTCTATTCTTATTACTTGAAGGAGCATGATAAGGAACAAAGAACATTACCAGAAAATCCTGAGGCATGACAGACAACATCTGGTGACTTGCATGCGTTCATATGACAAGAAGTGGAAAGACGATTACTTCTTTGTGCGGGGGTAGTTAGTCTTTGGGCCGAGTGGATTTGGAGAAATCCCATCTACTTGGCAGGCTACCGGTAAGTGTGACTTTTACTCATGTTATTTATTTATATACTGAATCTCATTGTTTCATATCTTGCAGATTTGCCTTATAACCTAGCGTTCCCCGGGCTGCTTGCAGAGGAACGAATAAGAAGAATACTTAGACTTCCAGAGGAGGAAAGAGATTACCGACGAGTGTTATCTGAGGTGAGCCTACGACAAATTCAACAAGGTATTCCTATCCCACCGTTGAAGCTTCTGTTGCACACGTTATTGATTCGATACTTCAACATCAAAGTATTTGGTAAGTCTCTACTCTACCCACTAACCCTTGAAGAGTTCTCCATTGCAGAAGGAAGAATGAAAAGGGCTTTCCAGGTACCTAGTGCCAAGGAGGTGATGGAGAAAAGAAAGGCTACGGTTGCTGGCGACAAAAAGAGAAAGAGGCCGTCAACCCCTATTGACCAATCGGTTGCTGAGGTTCCACCTATCCCTACTTAACCCTTTGATCGCGGGGCAGATTCATCACAGATGACTGAGATAGTAGATAAAGAAGTTGTTAAAATTTTATTGCCAACTTCTGCCTCAGCTTATTCAGATCCATCATTCGTTGGAGAGATTGTTGGTTCTTTGTTGCTCCCAGAGGACCAGCGTCGTCTTACCGAGGTTGGGGAGGTCCAGGCCACCGATTGTTTTGTCATTCGGATGTATCAGATACTCTCCTATACTTGTTCATTATGGTTTTACCTTTACTTGAGATGGGCTTGGCTAAATTCGTTGTTCTGTAGGCGATGTCTGGTGGCGTGTTCCTGAGTTAGTTGATGTCCACTCAAGAATGGAGGAATCAAGACTTGACCAATACCAATTGTCAGCTGAGGAAACAATTGGTCAAAGCATCTGAACTGGAAAAAGAGCTAAAGTCTAGTCGATCTGCTATTCAAAGTGACTTGCAGTCTGTCGGGGCCGAGCTTGAGTCCACCCGAACTAAGTTGGAATCAGAAAGGAAAAAGAATGCGGAGTTACTAGAGAAGCTCGAGACCGTGGCAATTGATGCTGTATTGAAGACCCGAGCTGACCTTATGGAAGAGTTCAAGGCAGGGAAGCAAAATGAATGGAACCCTGAGGAGGAGATCGACATGTACAAGCAATTTTTATTGATCAAGAGGGCGAGGATGAGTTGGATATCCAAGGGATAGGGGATGGCGAGGTTCCCCCTGAGTAGGTTGTGGATCTTTTTGGATCAGTTTTGGATGAGCTTGAGGTGCATGATGAGCCGACCCAAGACTAGAACTTTCTTTTATTCTTTTTAATTGTTTTGATACCTGATGTATGAAGAGCCAAGTGCCTTCACCTTTTTGTACTAAACTTAGCCAGTTACGGCTTTCCGTTTATGGCACGTGTTTACCTTTTTTCGTGCATTTTAATTGCTTTGATACCTGATGTATGAAGAGCCAAGTGCCTTCACCTTTTTGTACCAAACTTAGCCTATCAAGGCTTTCCATTTATGGCATGTGTTTACCTTTTTTGTGTGCTTATTGATGCATGGGGGGTGTGACCCTTATCGTTATATAATGGAGAGAATGTGTGGAGGTATGCGAACATACGTTTCTGAATAGTACTTTGATTTTATTTGAAGGTGTAGATTTGACAAAACTTGCCCCAAGGCAGGGATGACTTGAACTTACTAAGGGGGGTAGACAGGCCGACTAGTCCTTTGTTTATTTGGCTAACACTAAGATGAGCCGAGTCGACCCTTATTAGAAATGATATAGTTTGAGGTGGATGGCATTCCAACTGTTGTGGATGTCTCGACCTTCTGAGGATTGTAACTTATAGGCTCTCTTTCCCACTATCTTGGTAATCTTGTAAAGCCCTTCCCAGGTAAGGTCAAGCTTGCCAACGTTTAACTATTTGGTGTTTTGAAACACTTGGTGAAAGACCCAATCGTCGACTTTGAATGTGCGGGCTTGAACATTGCGGTTGTAGTGCCATGCTATTTTTTATTGGTAAACAGCATTTCGGACGAGTGCATGGTCACGTAGTTCGTCAATGGTTTCTAGGTTGTGACAGAGTTGTTAATTATTCGTTTCTTCATCGAGCCATTGGAGTCTTATTGAAGCGATGGACACTTCTGCCAGGATCATCGCTTCTGAACCATAGGCCAAGGAAAAAGGTGTTTCACCAGTTGATGAACGAGCGGTGGTGTGGTAAAACCAAAGTACTCCAGGCAACTCCTCTGCCCATGCACCTTTTGCTTTCTGAAGGCGCTTTTTCACTGTTTGCATGATAGTCTTGTTGGATGACTAGGTCTATCCATTTGCCTGGGGGTAGCGTGGGGTTGAAAAACTAAGTCTGATCCCCCACATCTCACAAAAGTCTTTAAAGCCCGAGCTTATGAATTGAGAACCATTATCGGTTACTCTCTCTTTTGGTATGCCGAATCGACATATGACATTCTTCCAAATAAAATTCTTTACCTCTTTGTCTCTGACTTGTGCAAATGTTTCTGCCTCAATCCACTTGGTGAAATAATCAGTCACGGCGAGCATGTACACTCGTTGTCCTGGAGCCATTGGTAGCTTTCCTAATATATCCATTCCCTACTTTATGAATGGCCAAGGGGTAAGTATGGAACTAAGTCGTTCTGGTGGAAGGTGGGATACTTGAGCGAATCTTTGGCAGTTGTCGCATTTCTTGACATACAAGGCTGAATCTGCCCGCATGGTCGGCCAGTAATAGCCCGCTATTAGGACTCGATGGGCTAGGCTACGCCCTCCAGCGTGATTGCCACAATGGCCCTCGTGGAGTTCAGCGAGTACACACTTAGCCTCTTCAGTGGTGACACATTTGAGATATGGGCCCGAAAAAGAGTTGTCCATCATGGTTGGTGAACCTAGCTGCGTTTGCTTGGAGTCGACATGCTTCGTTCTTATCATGCGGGAGTTCGTCATTCTCTAAGTATAAAAAAATGGGCGTTATCCAAGAGTCGATTGAACTGATGGAAGAGATTTCAGTTGATGAACTCTTCTAGTCAACTGGCTATTACAGGAAGACTAAAGGTATTGATGATGTTGATGTGGCTTGGATAGAGGACCCAAGGTTCGCCAATGCATTGACGTGGCTATTCTCGGTTCTTGGAATCTGAGTAATGGAGAACTCTTCCAAGGCCGACTGAAGTTCCTTGACTATGTTGAGGTAGGAGGTCATCTTGGAGTCTCGAGCTTGATATGAACCTTGGAGTTGATTTACCACCAATTGATAATCAGATTTGACTTCAATCTTCTTTATCCACATGTCTTTTGCGAGTGAAAGACCCGCAATCAGTGCCTCGTACTCGGCCTCGTTGTTTGTGGCTTTGAAGCCACACCAGATGGACTGTTGTATGACATCGGGCGACACCAAAACGAGTCCTAACCCACTCCCATTGACGTTGCTTGAACCATCAACTAATAATATCCACTTGGAAGATACACTATGTGTCAAGCATAACAACTCCCTCTCCGCCTGAATAGAAGTGCTAGGTGTGAAGTCTGCAATGAAGTCAGCTAGCACTTGAGATTTGATGGTTGTCCGTGGCTGGAAAGAAACGTCGAATTCACTAAGTTTGACTGTCATTTGGGTGAGCCGACTCAAGAGCTCTGGTTTATGGAGAATCTTCTTCAATGGGAAAGTAGTTAGGACAATGATGAAGTGACACTGGAAGTATGGGCGAAGTTTCCTGGAGGCGTTGATCAAGGCAAGTGCTAGTTTCTCAAGCTGATTGTACCAGGTTTCTACATCAAGCAAGGACTTGCTAACATAATAGACTGGGAGTTGTCACCCTTCTTCCTCTTGAACAAGTATGATAGAGACGACAATTTCAGATACTGATAGGTAAGTGAGGAGTGGTTCTCCTTCTTTCAGTTTGGAGAGGAGTGGGGGTGTAGTGAGGTACCTTTTCAACTGTTGTAAGGCTTCTTCACAGGCTGGTGTCCATTCAAATTTCTTAGATTTTTGCAAAGTGGCAAAGAAGAGGTGACATTTGTCAACAAACCTTGAAATGAATTGACTCAATGCGGTGACTCTTCCAGCAAGTCGTTGGACATCTTTGATGCATGATGGTGAGGGGATATTTAATACTACTCGGATCTGGTCTGGGTTAGCCTCTATGCCTCATTGAGTCACCAAATATCTGAGAAATTTACCAAAGGAGACGCCGAACGAACATTTGATTGGGTTTAACTTCATGTTGTATTTTCGTAGCACCTCAAAGGCTTGCTTGAGATGATCAAGGTGTTGATCGGCCCTGAGGGACTTCACCAACATGTCGTCAATGTATACTTCCATGGTGTCTCCCAATTGTTCAGCGAATATCTTGTTAACAAGTCGCTAGTAAGTTGTCCCGACATTCTTGAGGCCGAATGACATCACCTTGTAATAGTAGGTCCCTCTCCCAATGATGAATGTTGTCTTCTCTTGGTCGTTTGGATGCATAAGGATTTAGTTGTAGCCTGAGAAGGCGTCCATGAAACTCAATAGATCATAACCAGTGGTGGCATCGACCAATATATCAATGTGAGGGAGAGGGAATGAGTCCTTAGGGAAAATCTTGTTGAGGTCGGAAAAGTCAATACATACTCGCCATTTTCCATTCTTCTTTTTTACCACAACCACATTCGCTAGCCAGTCGAGGTAGTGCACCTCGCGGACTGACCCATTGCTTAACAACTTATCAACCTCCTCATTGATCACTCGGTTCTGCTTAGGGCAAACTTCCTCATTTTTTGCTTCACATGAGGGTAGTCGGGGTCAACTTGAAGCTGATGGAAGATTGCTTCGGGGTTGATTCCTGTCATGTTTGAATGAGACGATGCGAAATAGTCTTGGTTTTGTTTGAGGAAGTCTACAAGTCTTTCCCGTATGTCTGGCCTCAGTTGAGCCCCAATTTGTGTATTCCTATCCGGATGGTCTGGGTGAATCTAAATTTCATCCAACTCTTCAATAGATGGCTGATCTGGCTCAGCCCTCCCTGCCGAGTGAGACTGTAATTGCCATAATGTAGAAGGTTTGACTTTGAAGGCATTTTGATAGCATATTTTGGAGGTTCTTTGGTCACCCTTTATCTCCCTAACTCCCCACTTGGTTGGGAACCGAATGGTCTGATGGAAGGTTAAAGGGATGTGTAAAACCCCTCTCCAGCCAGGTATCCTCTGAATATCTCACAATGAGAATCCAAAGGATTCATGTCTGGAAAACGA
>WYDK02118170.1:2681359-2692803 GCA_009867345.2 Toxicodendron radicans
GCGCAGTTCAGTTGTATTGGCAACGATTATAAATCTACGGTCATAGTGGGATTGAGTTAGAGTTCAATCCAATTTTTTATTTGGTCATCAGTCCAATAACCAATTATTAAATACCAAGGGTTTGATATGACGTTGACAATATTTTTATGCCTCAGTCTTGATGAGATAACAGATGATGAAATGATTGAATTTCACAGTAACCATACTGTTAATAGAAAGCTATTTCACTAAATCTGAATCTATTGAGTGGTCATGATGTCTTGCTAGAGGTCAATCTTAGTCTATGTAGTGAGACAATTGATTGAGTGTTAATCGCGATACTACTCACTGCTGATATGATAAGGAGCTTACTAGTCACACACTAAGAAGACAGTTCGAGAATTAATAAGTGTGAGGGGTATTTTCGTCTTTTAAGATGAAAAATATTTTGGTAATCTCACAATGTAATTAAATTTGCTGAGGTTGTTGCATGTGTTCAATTTTAGTATTGAAATTAAAATTAAAATTAGTGAGATTACATAATTTAAATATATTTGTAGATATATTATTATTTTATTAAATATTAATGTATTTAATATATTAATATTTATTAATTAAAATAATTATTATTATTATTATTTAAAATACCAATTAGGGTTGTTTGACTACAAGTATGAATTAAATTAGGAATCCATGACAATTCCTTTTAGGAATAGAGTTTTAATTGGTGCACTATGTAAGTCTCACTTGAAATTAAAAACATTAAGAGAGAATTAACACACAAGACCCTAGCCACCCTATTATCTCAAAACGTGTGAGAGAGATTTTTTCTTTGAAAAATACTAAACTTTTGATTCTCAAAGCAATCAATCAATTATAACAAAATTGTTGATTGTAAATCGTCATGTCTTCGTGTGGATTACTGTTGGTGCATTCCTAATTTTGGAATGAAAGTGATTCACAAAATTACTCGTGAACAGTACCCGATGAACAGTACTTGTGTGAACAGTACCTGTGTGAACAGTAATCAATCAAAAAGGTGGAGCCATCAACGTAAGTATTGTGATCTAAATCCTTGTATGGGTTTTGATTTATTTATGTTCATACTTGTTTTAACATGTAAACAATTAAATCGGATGCCCGGATTCGGTGGGAAAAAGGAATTGATGTGTTATCTTTGTTCTAATTTTTTGTTATTTTCGCTGCACTCTCACGTCGATTTCCTAACATTAGGTTCATTATGTTCTCTTCTCTAAGTGTATCTTTCTCTTTTCAATAAAAACTCCCTCGTTCGGCTGTTGTTCTTGAAAAAACAAACAAATTTTAGAAAGAATTATCTAATATAAATTATTGTAGAAAGCATGTTAAGGAAATAAAAACTTTATTATTGTTTTGTTTTTTGTGCAATTAAATAAAAGGTTTTGTATAGTAAACCCCGTATATTTGACCTTTTTGAAGTGAGCACTTACTAGTTTTTAAAAATATGATTCTAATCTCCGTTGGTTTCAGAAATACTCCTTAGCCTTCATGTGTTTGACCTTTTTTGTAGTGAGCAGCCGCTCGTTTAAAAAATGTCATCAATTCAACCTTCAAATTTATCAACAACTTCATCAATTTAACTTTCAAAAATATATATTTACCTTTTAACATTGTTGACAGATTTTGGTAAAAATGTCATTTTCTTCAACTTAAACTGAATAACTTAATAGTCCGTAAAAAAAATGAATGATAGGATTGTATTTCTGAAACTAGTGATTGTTCACTACAAAAAATGTCAAACACACGAAGTTAAGGTTACCTATCTGAAACCAATGAATACTCCCACAAAAATGCCAAACATATGAGGGTTTACTTTTAACAAACCCTTATATAGAAGATATCAAATATGTACAAAAACTCATTTGTACTTGATCATATATTAGGTATTGAAATTATATAGGGATATACTGAGTGTGCTTTGTGAAAAATTTGCAAAATTAAAGAGTATATTATTGAAGTGAAATTTTAAAATCCAAAAGTGTCAAATTAAGATATCACATGCACTTACTACTATCAGGTGAAAAAGTTATATATTAAAGAGTTAACGACTTTTTCCTAACCAAAAAATGGTTTAATAACACTTTTTCACCCGAAGACTTTTAAAATACTATTTTAATATCCAAATAACAAATATCATATTCCGTTAACAATTTCAGTTAAAAACAATGATATTTACTGTAAAGACAAAAATACCATTAACTGTTTGAATTTATTTATTTATATTATCACCCTTAACTGTTTAAATTTATTTATTTTTATTATCATTTGTCAAGTAAGTGGATTCAATCACCTATATACCCACCTTTTTATTTATGAAATTACAATCATATCCCCAACAATGTGTAAAAATTAAATTACGAATTTGGCCCTAATATAATATAAATACCAGCTTGTCCCTGTATGTGCCGCAAACAAAGCTGGTATTTATAATATATTACATTAATTCTGTCAATTTAAACTAATTGAAATTTGAGAATTCAATTCAAATCACAATGCATTTTACTCAATAGAATTTAATGAATGTTGGGAATTCACAATGCATTTTACTCAATAGAAACCAAATGAAATTTGGGAATTCAATTCAAATCTCTTCAAGCAGCTAACCTGCTATAATCACAATAAAAACAACATAATCTGAACTTGCTTCCCCTTTTAAAATAAGATGAGAATAAAATCCAAGAGATTTATACAGCAATCAAATTTGCAGCTGGATCAAGGATGAGTAAATTAATTCACTGTCAATTGCTTGAGATTTATTAAAATACATCCAAAAATTAAAAGCACAAAAAGAACAATATTTTGATGGTATTCAGCAGGCCTCTAATTAATGCAGGTTTAAAAGCCCTTATAGCAGAAAAATCAAATAAATAACATTAGGGCCTGAGAATTGCAGAATGTTAGCAAGGCTTAACAAGCCACTCAGTCCCGAAAGAGAATGATGGTATTTTGTGAATGATATCCTCCAAGGCCACATTTCTCAACACCAAAAGACTAAAACAGAAAAAAGGAAAATACTTATCTTACTACCAGTCTTATATGAAAGGAGAAAAGTAAAGCAAAACAACCATATGGCCTCAGAATTGTAGAATGTCACCAAGGCTAAAAAAGCCATTCAGTCCAGAAAGATGGTGTATTTTAAGAATTATTTCCTCCTTGGCCATGTTTCTTCTACACACAAAGAAAAAAAGATAGAAAAATGGAGAGAAAATGTTTGTCTCATGGCCAGTCCCAAATGGTAAAGGCAACAATGCTGCTCCACAAGGCGATGGAATATGAGACCACCCATCAACGGAAGAACTCCCCAGAGGGAGGACCATCAACGTCAACAGACATTTATCTATGACGTTTACTTTGGAATGTACAAACATAACTGGTTTGCCCCAATAAAGTAAAGGATTTGAGTAATCCCCGTCACAAAAATACAAAATAGAAATCATCATCACAACTAAACATATAACAAATGATGATATATCAAATGTATGTCTCATGGCCAGTCCCAAATGGTAAAAGCAGCAACACCACTCCACAAGGCGATGGAATATGAGACCTGCCCATGGATGGAGGAGCTCCTATTAAGGAGGACCATCAACATCCAGGGCATTTATTTATGACGGTTACTTAGGATTTGGAATCTTCAAACATAACTGGTTTGCCCCAGTCAGGTATTGGACTTCTTTAGAAATCCCCGTCAAATTATAAGTATTTTAGAGAAGGTTTGCATCATTACACAAAAATCATTTATTAAACAGCTTAAAGTAATCACCAAGTACTAAGCAATCAACATAAACTAAACGTTCATAATTAAAAATTCAATCACAATGTGATAAACTAGTAAACTTAGTTGTGTACTAAAATTAAGATTTTGTAAACATACCATAAATTGCATACTTGAATGCAGGAATATCCACAACTAAGTGTCAGAGTGCTTGCAACAACTGAGCAACAAATTTAATCAATAGTAACACCTCCATTACAAAATGTTGTCTTACATAATCTTAAATAAAACTCAAAAACGAACAAAATTTAATCACATAAGAGAAGTATAGTTCCCTCAGAACATAACAAAAGAAGTATTCAGTCATCTAATTATCAGAATTAGCATGGTCAGTAATGAAACATCTCTGGGAACAGTCCTTTGGTGGAGATTATGCAAAAATCCAACAACATCAGCACATAAATCTTCACAAGAAATAGAAATATCAATTCTTTTCACACTCCATCACGAACAAAATATGTAACAACCCACATTCAATTTTTTCAGATTCTCTTCACGTTGTCCAACAGTATACCTATAACACAAAATAAAACCAAACTAAGAAACAAGCTCAATTGCGAGCAAACAAAAACAACTTTTTTAAGATTTCAAATAAACCCACTAAGGAAAATGCAAATAATTCAAGTTCCCTCAGAAAAAAAGTAAATGTTTCAGTCATAAAACAATCAGATATACATTAGCATGATTATTTTGAACAATCACAGGGAACAAATATGAAACAAACCCAGATAAACAAATACAAAATAAAGAATACCCAGATACAAAAACACATCAAATAAGCACAAAAACAAACAGTTCATTAAACTGGTACAAATAAAAAAGTTTTATGTTGCTCAGATAAATGTTGGAAAGAGACTATTCCCTGACCTTTAAATAACAAAGGCCTCATAATGAGCTGGGATTATGCATTTATCATCATTGATATAAATTTTCTTCAGCACACACAAAACTGAACACCTAAAACCTAATCACAGCTACAAAACCACACATCAAATAAATTAAAATCAAATACAAAACAACACATCAACTGCTCTGCCAGATTCGATCGCGTTATCATTGCTATCTTGGCTTTTGTTTCTCCCTCTAGGGTCGCTTTATGACTCGTTTAGGAATGGAGATTTCGGAGAGGAATTGAACGATGAACTTTTGCGTTACCACCAGTACAACCCGTCACTGTAAGTCGCTGTTAACACTCAAACGTCTCCGTAAACAATGGCCAGAAACCAGTCGAAGTCGTCACCCGAAAACGCAAAGGTCGCAGCTTCCAGCACACGCAAACTTTTGCGGTTCCTTTTTCCTCACTACGGTCAACCTCCTTGACCACGTGTCATCGTCTCAGCACTATGATTCCCCAGACTTTAATTTTAAATTTTGATTTCAGATGTAAAAGGTTAGTTCACACTTCACAATTTTGCTTTTATATTTTACCATCCTTCCCTTCCTTATAATGTAAATTATTTTAGTAATAAAATGATATTTTAAAATTTTGAGGGTAAGTAATGTCAATAATTCATTATTAAATAATGGGAAAAAGCAGTTAACTCTATATTAAATGAATTTTTTTTTTTTTTTTTTTTTTATATTGGAGATGTTTGGACCAGTTTAAGTATACCTAGATTAGTCTCTCGACCCCAAACAAGACTTCCGAACAAGACTTCTGAAACAAAACAAACCTTGCACAATCAATGGGTCAAGATGGCTTCGTCTATGCCTTGACTAATAAAAAAAATCAAAACGAAAACAAAATCTATAACAAAGCACATTGCATCAAATCTCTTTAAACAATCTCAATTTTGAAGTCTAAAATATCAATTATCTCAAATTTACAGCCAAATCTTTAAGAAATTATATTAAGTGATATTATTTTAGGGATGAAGTAGGAAATAGCATTTTCTGAAAACTCTCTCACAAAATAGGAAAATGACATTTTATACAAATATGAAGAACAAAAATGCCTTCATATAAAATAAACCCTAACACATTCACCCATCTCTTCACAGTTAGACTAACCCTTACCTCCATTGAAGAATTTGAAAACCAAAGCTATAAATCGATTCTTAATTTGACTTTATGTGTAAGAAACATGTTAATTAGGATTTTTTTTATGTAGATGGATGATTGATATTGATTGTTTGAGTTATTTTTTTAAGTAAGAGCGCTGTAAATCGAAGAATTTTGATGTTTTTGATGAAACTTGAGACTACTATCCAAAGGTATTGGAAGGTATTGGTGGTATGAATCATTTTTCATAGTTCAATGTTGAAAAAGATGAAAAGTGTCTAGTACTATCCGATTAGGTAGTAGACGTTCGATAAGACTATAAGGGGGTATATGCAATGTTCACAAGACCCCATTTGGTTCATGGAATGTTTTATTATTTTAGTAATAAGATTATCGAAAAACTATATTTGTTTGATATGAAAATATTGTATTACTCAAAATGTGTTTGATTGAGAGTGAGTATGCTATATTGATATGTTTGGTTGGGAGGATAATTAGTGGGTAAATTATTTAAATTACTAAATTACCCTCATTTTTAAATACTAATATAATATTATTTTTATTATTATTTAATTATTAATATAATACTATTTTTATTATTATTTAAATCCTAATATAATATTATTTTTATTATTACTAATATAATATTATTTAAATACTAATATAATATTATTATTTAAATATTAATAATATTATAATATGCTTGAGGTGGGTGGGGGTGATTTTGTTACAAATTAAAGTTTTAGAAGTTTAGGGTCATTGGGCGTTTTGTAATTATTAATAAAGAAAAAACTAATTTTATCCAAATATTTTAGGGTTTAAGGACATAATGAGAATATAAAAGGATAAAGAGGGTAAGTTTTAATAATATCTCCCCCCAAGGGAATGAGTCTTGGGGCAATCGTGTACACCATTTTAAGAGAAAGAAATAGTCCAATTTTAGGTAGAGAGAGCAATGATGCAATTACAATTCATGAATCAATCAAGACTTTGGTACGGGGATTTGAACAAGATTAAATGCAACTCCCACAATGGGGAAGTTGGCTGAAAGATTTTAGTTACATTATTTTGTTTTCTAACCTAGGGCTTGTCCTGGGGTAGGATGACCATCTTTTTTAGGCCTCTTGTATATTCTTTTTCCCTTCAATAAAAGCTTAATTACCAAGAAAAAAAAAAAACCTCCCCCCAAGAGATTAAAATTACCTCTCACTTACCCCCCCAAAACCACTATTTATAATGTTTTTTTTCGAGAATTTTTTTTTACTTGCCAACCAAACATCATCATCTAAATAATTTAAATATTATTATCCCGGTTATCAAATATTATCTTGAACTAAATGGGGCCTAAAAGGTATTTTAATATTCTCCAACAGGGGTATCAATCTCCGATAAGATTATAGGGGGTATTTGTAATTTTTACTAATACCCCCTCCTACCGAACAATATTAAAATACACTCAATGAACATTACGTACACCCCTTTTAATCCTATCAGACCACTTTTGGTATGCTGCAACCTTCGGATGAAAAATTGACCAATACCACCAATACCCTCTCATAGGTAGTATTAGATTTCGTCAAAAAACATTAAAATCTTTCGATTTTCAACATCCTCATCTGAAAATTAACCCAAACAACCAACATTAATCGCTAATCTACATAAATATTAACCCAAGCAATCAACATTAATCACTCATTTACATAAATATCTTTTAATTTAGTAGGGATTATAGTTATGGAGAATGAGTTAGATGAGTTTTAAATACATTGTGAGAAACTTAAAAAAAAAAAAAAAAAAAAGTACTACTTCTCAACTCCACCCATAAAATAGTGCTATTCATTATAATTTCTCCCAAAACCACCAAATACTTTTCTCTCTTTGCGATCACCAAAAAGTGCCATGGCAATTTGTTTGATTTGATTTCATATTCTGTTAGCAGTGGAGTTGCAAAGAATGGAAATCATATTTCATTTGGTTTTAATGAATTGATTTTTGTAGAGATATGGATTTAGGAATTGATTCGTTCAGATTTGATTTTCAGGAATTAAGTATAAAATCTATGAATAGGAAAAAATTAAAAGAGGTTTTAAGCTGCTAAGGAACCCTCCGCGGTGAACGATGGTCAGCTTCTACTTATTTAAAAGCAGAAGCGGGGCATTTAAGTCAGTTTTTAAAAGTTTAGGGGAGTCAATTAATTGACCAAATAAGAACAAGAATGGAGTCAGAGAAGGATGGTTGAAAATTTGACTAGTTCCCCTCCCAAGTCTAAGACGGTAGTCTAGTCTGCTAATAGACGTCTGTTCCTACCACTCTGCGCGTCTTCGTTGAAGAAAAATATGCACTTGATTTTTTTATTATTTAATAATAATACTGTTTTTGGCGGGGGTAGGCAATGCCATTTATTTAGTTTAGACTTCCATTTCTGTTTCTCTCTGACGTCTTCATTCGAGATCCTTTGTAAGTCGTCTCCTTCTTGTTATTAGTTTCTGATTTTCTTTCTTTTTACTAATTTTTCATTTTTCTCAGCATGATTGTCTGAAAACACAAATCGAGAAACAATGGGAGGTCTTTGTTCTAAGAATAATAGCCTTCCGAAGTCAAAGGTTCAGGTTAGTGTTAATCCTTACAAATCAAATGCGCCTTTGGAAGAACCAGTTTTGCAGAAGATGGAGAAGCCTGAATCGGAGCTCAATCCTGATGATTTTTATGACGGAATTCCGCGGTTTACTCTGAAATCTAGATCGGTCAGGTCTACTCAGGCAGCTGTCGCTAAGGTTTTCCCATTTGTTTCTATTTTACTACTCACTATGAACACAATCTTTAATTTGTTTTTATTAGTATTTATAGTTTATCTTCAAGTAAAGTTTTTGTTGTACATTGCTTTTGTTGTCTTGGCTTATAGAGTCTTCTATAAGCTGGTCGTCTAGTTTAACCTTAACTATTTTATAAACCACCACTCAGGTTGGTTGTTGGAATTAATGTTAAAAAAAATGATGCATTCACACATTTATTGAGTTCAGGGGTGGATGACTTGATATATCTATTTATGGTAGACTTATACCTTGGTCATTGCAGAAGCAACGGTTGGGTTCTCAATGTGTTTGTGATTCACATCAGTTATAATTAATAATTTCAGTGTATGTTCATGATAAAAATCTGTTGGTGTTGTGAGAAAATGATTTAGAATTGGTTGTCTGGAAATGTGGAATAGAGTCTTAAAAGAAATGTTCTAGCTGTGCATATGATTGGAATGATCTGGTAGGAAGGGTTTTTAGCTGTGGTTTATGGCAACTGGTAGTTACAAATTAATCATTTTAGTTTTGGAATTGATATACCTGTATGCAATTAGTTTGTAGTTTTGTGCATATGTTATCATAAAAGATAAAAGATCTACAAAATTCCGGCCGGGTTATAAGGTAAACTCTGTGTAGAATAAAAGTAATACAAGTTAGGCGTTACGAAGAATGGAGATTTTGACATAAGGTTCTGATGTGCAAAAATGTTTAATCAGTTTCTTTTAAGATTTTATTTGGCGATAGCACAAGACTTTCAAAGATGGTTTCACACGGAGGGAACATATTGCAGCTAGTCAGAGGCACTAAGATTATCCTTTTGGTGTGTCCAAAATTTTGAATTTAAAAGGATTTTAAAGTTTGTGAACTTGCATGGCTTATGTTTGAAAGTCTTGGGATATAGAATCCTCTTGTTTTCTCTTGTTGAGGATTGCTGAATATGATGTCGTAATGTGTTAGAGAAATTGTTAAAATAGTTCTGGTAAAATTAGTATACATCAAAAGTGGTCTAATATGGCATTGGCAGAGGGGACACGATGGTGTTAAAGGACAGTGAGTTGTGCAGACCTGCTGCCCTTATTAAAGATGAGTGAGGATACAGTACATTGGATCATTGAGAATTTTGTTCATTGCTGTACTAAGTCTCTCTTTAATAGTTTAGTAGAAGATCCTAAGATTCCCCTTTTTGAAATATCTTATAGGAAAGCTAGTACCAATGATGTGATAAAAAAAAGAAGACCAAACATGTGCCTATTTCCTAACTGATGCATTAACGAGGAGTCAGAGAGCTTGAATCACCCTGTTTAACAGTGTTCTGTCACCTGGTACTTGCTCTAGTACTTGTGAATGAATATAAGTTTTACCTTTAACTCTGGCAGGTAGAAACTTTTTTCATGTTCTTCTTTCCTTTTTGGAAGGACCTCAAACTATTGGAGGAAATAGGAAAACTAAATTCCTTTTGGTTTATTCATAGTATTACTCATTAGTTGATTGTATGAAATACAAGAAATTTTGAAGATGAAAGAGTGGAGGATGGTTAATCATTATGGTACAAAGTTAAGTTTTGGGATGCTATTTGAACTTGTGTCTTCTGTATTACAGAATATAACTGTTTATTTTTTTTTTCCTGCCTTGCAACTTGAAGGTAGTATTGAACTGATTAAGGTCATGTAGTGCTTTTGTTAATTTAAGGACTCTTATAGTGTCAGAATTTCTGTTTTTTTGAGCTCTATGTTTAGAGTTTTTGATTTTTGAGCTGTCCTGCCTAATCTTTGTACAGATTGACTTTGGATAGCTTGTTCATTTGCTTGTGTAGGGTTATGTAAGTCGCTTGCACAAGGGAGAAAGTGCATGCATGCTTGGGATTCAGAGAAAAGTCAAAATCAGAAAAATAATAATTTTCAGTGAAAAAATTTAACTACAAAGTCATTAGAAAGAAACTAGAACTTAAGAAAATGTTGATTATTTATTTATTTTTGGATAGGAAGTTCAATTTTGAGCATAATCATAGTTAAAACTTTGTTGCTTAACCTTTTATAACATATACAAAGGATGAAAGGAGTGACAAAGTACTCTAATGCTGCAGGTTTCAGAGGTGAGTTCCCGTTTAGGAAGAGCTGGTACTGTTGGACTAGGAAAGGCAATGGATGTCCTAGATACGCTTGGGAGCAGCGTGACCAATTTGAACCCTAACAGTGGATTTCTTTTTGGAGTGGGAACCAGAAGCAATGAACTCACGATATTAGCTTTTGAGGTTGCAAATACAATTGTTAAAGGATCCAATCTTATGCAATCCCTTTCAAAAAGCAGTATAAGGGAGTTGAAAGAAGTGGTGCTTCTTTCAAAAGGTGTACAAAATCTAGTATCAAAAGATATGGATGAACTCTTGAACATTGTTGCCGCTGACAAGAGGTGAAAATTATGTAACATAGGCATGATAAATGCTTTATTCTATTGATGAACTTGTTTTCATTGCTTATTACCTTCCTGTTTCTTTTGGAGACATTATTTTAAGACTTTATTGACTTACGTACACAGGGAAGAATTGAAAATTTTTACTGGAGAAGTGGTTCGTTTTGGAAATCGTACTAAAGATCCTCAGTGGCACAACTTGAACCGTTATTTTGAGAAGTAAGATCGATAAAACTCTTGGGTTTGGCATTTTAGTTGACTGCATATATATTTTATTTTATTTTATTTTTGATGACCGGGGTTTATTCTCTGGGACCCATTGAACACTCTACAAGCCTAATGGATTAGGTAAATCACAATTGTGGTAGGTGGCCATTGCTGGGACCCACTGAACATCCTGCATATATATTATGTCATGTGCATATATCATGTGTATTATTAACTGT
>WYDK02118170.1:2727159-2738231 GCA_009867345.2 Toxicodendron radicans
TTTAGTATCCCACTTTGAATCGGATTTATGTGTCAATTGGTAGTTGCTGAATTTGGGTAGATTTAGATGAATTATTAAAAATTCATCCTCGATGTCTCATAGGTGTGGGCCTAACAATGGTTGACCACACCATTTGGAGCCAGCCAAGACTTAAGTTGGACTGGCCTATTGAGCCAGATCAACACTACACTTATGAGTAAGAACATAGGTGAAAATGGGAGTTGTTGGAGGGTAGCTTAAGAGTAGTGGAACTTTTTATTTTTTATTTTTATTTCCAATAAACCGTAAGATGATTTATAAAGAGATGGTAAAATAGAATTTTAATTGTTCTGGTATGTATAAGAACAAAACAAAACAAAAAGTTTTATCTCTCCAATATAATTATTAAAAAAGTTATTTATGTTAAATAATTTAATAAATTTTGAAAAAAGAATCTTAAAAACAATCGTTAGATCGCTATTGGAGGATGCTAGTTCAATTATGGACGTCCTCTGTGGTGTTTAGCTGCTAGACTGAAAAACAAATTCGGTGGCCATGGAGGATGCACTAGTAGTGATGGTCCGACGATAGTGTCGATGATCCAATAATTGATTTAGAAATTCTCATTAAGTTCATCACTAATGCCCCACTATCAAAATAGAGTGATTCTATTAGCCCTAGTTATTAAGTTAAACAAGTCCCAATTTTTTTTATAATTCTTATAATTACAAATTTAATCTAAAATTATATTACACTTTCCCTGATTTTTTCATATTCTTATTCAAACCCTTTTATGATAAAATTTATTTTTATTATATTTTTACAGAAGGGAATTTTAATAGTTTCAGATATTCGTTTTTTTCAGTCTTTATCAATAAACCCATTTGACAAAGATCCGAATTTGAGTTTAGTTTCTGTAAAATTATAGGGATTTCACGCATTTTACTCATTCATATGAAAGAGAATTTGATGTTACTTTTAAATTACATATTGATCAACCAAATATTCTTGGCTGAAAAACATGCATATAATTTACCTGTGGAAATGCCCACATGAACATGAAGATCTAAGGAGCCCTTCTTACTTCACTCAAAAATAATTTCATTGATGTTGTTATCACAGATAAATCACCAAATGTAAAACATTCCCATATATAAAATCTCTGAATTTCTGTATAATTTTAGTATTGGTTAATTCTTTTATTAGTCTCTGTTATTTTGAGCTACAAAACATTTAATGACATGTTTTCTTCAACTTTGGCAGCTTATTACAAACGCAGAACTTGAAGAATCACCTCTCTTTGTTCCTTTACATCCCTATGAAGGTTGGTGCATGGACTGTAATTGCTTCACCACATTATTTAGTAAATAATCTTGCATTGTATTTAAGATTGAGTGATACTATAATTTGATCTTCTTGTTTTGCAATCGCATACAACTTTCGAATTTATGATAACTACTGTTTATTCATCCATTGGATTCAATTATTAACTGTATCTATATAAAGCTTATAGTTCATTTTGTTTTCAAGATTGAATAGTTTATCTTCTTTCTGACTTTAGATCTTAACGAACAACAAGTCAAACACATTGCTTCTGATTTATCTCCACCCGAACAAGTTCAAGAGGCCATACACTGTCTGCCTTCATCTTTGCCTTCACATAAACCTAAGTTTCATCGCTGGACAATACTTGATTATGCAAGAGCCTATAGTTCTGGAGAAATAACTCCTCTCATGGTAATCTTCTCACTACATTTTTTTTTTTTATCCTATTTACGAAAACTCAAATTATTGTATAGTCTGCAATGTTGCTTTAAAAAATTATCACATGTTTTTTCAATCTCTCCTCTAAAACCTTTACTATAAAATGGTGTATTTGTGCAATGCATAGTTCCCCACGGAATATATTTTTGGTTTGTACAGATTGCAGAGCGGTTTATAGCAGCTGTCTGTGAATCTTCAAACCCTCCATTGCAAATGTCATTCTTCATTAACTATGATGCTGAGGATATTCTACGACAAGCTACCGAGTCAACTCTTCGATATGAAAAAGGTATATACTGATAAACCAGATTCTATGTATTTCTGTAAGGAAAATATAGTATTTGAATGCTGTATGTTCTTCTAAGTAGTTTATTACTTACTGCTTTCCTCAATTAAGTTAAGGTTGCAGTCCTATATTGGAGTCTACTGCCTTTAGAAATTGTGTTAAGCTCTATGAATTGCTTTAAGATCATCTGACTATATTGCTTTTGGCTAATAATCTTTCTCTAAATGTCTTGATTTTGGTATTCTATTTTCTCAGAGCATTTCATAATTCTACTTGTCCAATTGTTACAGTATTGTTTATGTTTCTATTGATTAGCTATGAAACAGATCGTGCATATTTTAATCTTCATCTTATTCTCATTGTGGTGCTCTCCAGGACAATCAATATCGGTTCTAGATGGAGTCCCAATTGCTATCAAGGATGAAATAGATTGTTCTCCATATCCAACTACAGGTAACCTGATGTTCCCTGGTTTTCCACTGACACAGTTTCTTTAGTGAAAGCAGTCTTCTTGTTCACATCAGTTGATTATTTATTTCATCTTTCGCTATTTTACTCATTTTTGTATTGGTTGTTATAGGAGGTACAAAGTGGTTGCCCAAACTTAGACCTTGTACAGCGGATGCATGCTGTGTAGCGCGCCTTAGACAATGTGGTGCGATACTTGTTGGGAAAACTAATATGCATGAACTCGGGGCTGGAACAAGTGGAATAAATCCTCATTACGGGTGAGAAATATCATCCTTAGTTGTCTCTTCTTAAGCTAAGAGTTGCCTTATTGGAATTATTTGGTGCTCTTTATTTTATAGATTCCATTTTACCTTTTTGATCCCATGTGACTGATAGACCATGTTGCACTTGCTCCACCAAAAGTTAAATGGTCTAGATTATATTATTATATCATTTAGGATTTGTACGTATTGAAGATGACATATTCATTTCATGCGTATTGTAGGATTACCAGAAATCCATATGATACCAACAAAATCTCTGGAGGTTCTTCAAGTGGATCTGCTGCAGTGGTGTCTTCAGGATTATGTCCCGTGGCCCTTGGTGTCGATGGAGGAGGTAATTTACACAATATTTTCCACTTAAAAAGGACCAATGCTTATAGGAAATCTGAATTTGATGATTTTAGTGGCATAAAACATTGCATGAAACCTTTTTTTCCTGGATGCTGGTAATGGTTAATTGTAATAAGATTATTAAGTACCAAACTTAAGACTTTTGTTAAAGGTAATTGGAATTTAGAACTTATGTCAAGATGTCTCGATTAAACAGAAATGAAATGCTGGAGGCAATTCAACCTAAATAACCAGATTCACATCAAACAAGATACTTGGTTACTGAGATTTTTTTTTTTTTTGGTGTCCTTAATTAAATGAGAAATCAAAATTATTGAAAGTGAATTCCAGTGTCAATACTTACTAGTTAGATTGTGTCATTGGAAAATATAACACCTTAGAATATTCAGTGAAGGCTAGGAGTATATTTCAAAGATGTTGATTGGATTTGCTGGATAAAGAGAGACATGTGCCATCTTGTAAGATTATGATGTATTAAGAAGTGTCTCAGCCTCAATAAAGAAATTCATGAAGAGATTATAGAAGAATGGCATTTTCTCAAAATCATGCTTCAAGTACATCTGAAAGAAAACAACTGCCTGAAGTAACAAGTATTCGCAAACATTCAGTTGCTACATTCAAGAACCTACAAGACCATAGGCTGTTAGATTATGAGATAAGAAAGTGCAGATTAGTATTTGGATGCAACTACAAAGGCAGACTTGTGCAACTTTTTATCTTTTTGATAAATATCATCAACTTTTTCTTTAACTGAAAAATGTTTCTCTTGTAATGTTTATTTAGGATCCGTGCGAATGCCAGCAGCACTCTGTGGTGTTGTTGGTTTGAAACCAACTTTCGGGCGTATACCTGATTCTGGGTGAGAAATAAGCATTTGCACTTGTGTGGAAACTCTATCTCAATGCTCTTTAAGTGTCATATGCTTGGACATTTTGAGAACTTTTTAACATATTAATAGTGACGATTGTTTTTAGCGTTCTCCCTTTCAACTGGACAGTCGGGATGGTTGGAATACTAGCAGGCACTGTAGAAGATGCATTTATTGTGTCAGTGTTATCTCTCTGGTTCTCTTGGCACCTTTTTAATCAATTTACATTTATAAACTCATCTTCTAATTGGCCTTTTTGAGTTGGAGGTATAACAGTAACCACTTTATTTTGTTCAGTTACGCAGCTGTTAATGGCCCACTTCCAACCCCCCAGTCTACTACTTCAGTGGTAAGATTTTCATCCCATTAGCTACTACTTTTCCTTATCTATCCAAAAGCTTAAAATTCTCTGTTTCTTTTTATCAACAGAAATGAAACATGGACATTTTGTAAGGAAGTTATATGTTGATTTTGCATATGTCATATAGATGGCACAATATAAACTTTATTTTTCCATGAACGGCCAAAAACTATATATGACATAGAATGTTCAACCAACAACTGTAGAATTCATCCTCCATGGCATTGTCAAACTGAAGGATCAACATCTGATTTCATCGTGAAATGCGACATCTTTATTTGTTTGAATCAAAGCTTCAATTCTGTAAGACAAAATAAATAACAAGCACATACAAAAATTTAATACATACATTTCTTCTAGCAATAAGCTAAGGCACATGGACCTCAAGTAGCAAAGATCTATGATTCCTATTTATGTTTAGTTTGCAGTACCATAAGTATTTTGGCATTATTCCATGTTATGTCTTTCCTCTACTGCTTAACTATACAGTTTCCTCAACCAATATGAGGATGTACTTTTTTATTTATGATGGGTTTTTTTGGTATGCGGATAATCTACAAGCCCGAAGTATATTTTCCATTGCTAAAGTCAACAATACCATTATCAAACATCAGATTAGCCAAGTATGGAGAGGTTAGTAATATGATTTATCTAAATTATTACATTTATGATCAAATTTAAGTTCATTGGATAGAGGCTATTTCTAACCTTTTACTAAATTTTTAAACTGCTATTTGGGGTCAATTAGTGGTTTAATGATTCCAGTAATGACGTCAGAATATGCTGCTCTTCTGCTTTGGACCAGCTTTGTGAGCACTATCATTGGAAGGTATAACCAATAGCTGCTTCTTTTAACAACTAAATGGTACCATTTCTGTGGTAATTAGACATCTAGTGTGCTATATAAGTATAGCATCATTTATTTTCTTAGGATTTATTTCATTCTTATATTTTCTAGCTAGAATTCCTTATTCAGGTTGATTTTTATTTCCCACTAGATGTTAATTAATTTTCAAACTAGGACTTTGGCAGACTATAAACAAGATTCATTATTTAGTTTTGTGGTACAAACATGCTTATTAGCATTTTACTGATATTTTTCCCTCCATTTCTGTCAAGTTTTCGCTTCCTCTCTTTTACTCCCTTGAAATTTTTATCAGCATCAGTAAAAACTTTTTGCTTTCATCGCTATTTGTATATTGATGAATATAAAAAGAATTTTAATGATTGCTTGCATGCTAATGTTCCAAAGCCTTATTGTGTGTAAGACTGTAGCGGTTACTATACCAGAGATAGAAGCTATGCGTCTGGCACATTATTTGACAATTGGATCAGAGTGTACCACATCACTTTCTTCTTATCTGGAAAAGCTGTATGTCAATTTCAAGTACCCCCTCATGTTGATGTTATCACTTTCTTTTCACAAAAATTCTAAAACCGGGATGCTGACGCTTGAATCTCGTCGAAATAGGAATTATGCAGAAATAGGGTGGGATGCAAGAGTAGCACTTAGTGTCTATGGCGCTTTCAGCGGCAAAGAGTATATAAAAGCCCAGAAAATGAGGTACATGATAGTCAAGATTTACTTAATTCAATTATTATCATAATTATTTATTTATTTATTTTTGTTTAAAGTATTTAGTTACTACTTACAATAAGTGAAAATTGGAAAGAAATAAAACTTAGAGACCTATATAATGCACACATGAATTGAAGTAGAGAAATCCTGTCGACCAAAGAAACTGATTTGAATTGTCTTCTGATAGAAAGACATCTAATAACTCAAACAATTGGACTGGGCAATGGGTCTTTTATGGGCGTGGGTAGAACTCATCTTATAATGCTCACCCATGCTTCGAGACCTAATGTCCTTGTTGGTCTTCTTTCTAGAAAGAGTCCACCCTTATCGGTCAACCCGTCCTCATCGACCTTATTGGCCTCCCTTTGGGTCATACTTCGCCTAGAAGCCTGTCAGCACTCTCCTTCTAGACCCCTCAGGAGGCCCACTGGGCCCTGTTGTGTGGGCTGGGAAGGTGGGGCTTGGATCTGATGTTATTTGATAGGAACCTATTCAATAACAATTGGACTGGACAATGAGTCTTTCATGGGCTTGGGTAGAACTCAACTCAGAAAACCTACGTGTCAAGGGAGGGTGCCCAAACCCTTATAACCTACATGCTCACCACTTTCCCTTTCAATGTTGGATTCTAACATCTTCCTTAGATAGAATAGGTTGAAATTTTAAGATGACTTCAACTAAACAAATAAATTAAATGTATTGAAATTGCTTAACTCTGAAATGAAAGGGTTCATATTTTTTTTATACTCTTCTCAAAAAGAAAGTTCAATACATATGACATAATGGTGCTTAGTTTTCAACAATAGTCATTTATTTTGATAGGTTCTAGGATGTTTAGTAAGATTTTCAAACAAGCAGCAATATTTGTGTTCACTTACAATATTCATTCACATTTGCACATCTTATTAATTCATGATCCACAGTCTGTGTAGGCTTCCCCATCAGTGAACCTATAATATTCATTTGTTCAGTTTCTTGGCTTCTGTGACATTCCTATTCTGATTCCAACTTGTTTGCATACCCATAGGAATCGCCAAATGCAGATTCATCAAAAAATATTTGATAAGGCAGATGTCATAGTTGTTCCAACAACAGGGTAAGTTTTCATGCTGTAGTTACATTTCATATAATTAAACAATATTTGATTTTCTTAATCTTTTACCCATAATATTTTTGCTAATATATTTTAGGCTATCATCTTGAACCAATCTTGTTTCCTTGTCAATTTTACAAATGTAACTGAGATGAAACTACACGCTGTTTTTTGCATTCCCCTCTTAAACTTCTGGCAATAACATTTGAGCATATGATAGTGTGACAGCATACCCGATAAAGGATGATGTTCTGAAGACCGGTGAACTTGATTACGTAAATGGAGGTATGAAAGGAATAATAAAATAGTTGTTTACCTAAGATGTTCATTTTATAAACCTAATGTGACTTGAACTTTCTATTTCAGCTGCACTTGTTCGGTATTCAATAGCAGGAAATTTTCTGGGTTTGCCGGCAGTGACAATTCCAGTAAAATCTAACCGATCCTTTAATTTCTTTTGCTTGTTATCTATTGATAGTGCCAATTTTTCATTATTTGATCTATTGTCGTCTGTTATAGGTTGGATATGATAAAGCTGGCTTGCCTATTGGCCTTCAGTTTATAGGAAAGCCATGGTCTGAACCCACATTGATCCATATAGCATTAGCAATGCAGGTATAATATTTTTGATGCTTGTAACCATTTTTCTAGTATGCATTATTCTCTTACTTTGGCAAGTTTTTGGCCCAAAGGAATTGTTATCAGACAAATAATTAAGCTCATTATTTGCCTTCTACTAAGTTTTGAAACTAGTTGATTTTGTTTACTGCGTGTATATGTACTGGTTAGGCAACTAATATAAGGCCTGCTGATATGTGAGCTACTTTGTTTCAGGCCCTGCGCATGGCACACTACAGAAAGCCAAAGGTTTTCTATGATCTGCTCAATAATGAGTAAAAGCACCTGGAAACTCCATAACACATTAAAGGTTAACCTGAATTTCAAAGTCATTATTTACACTGTATGTAGCCAAAGTTTTACTAAATCTTTGAGATTAATAAAATGAACTGCTATGTTTATCTATGTAGCAATGATCAAATGCAAAAGTCTATCCATTCTTATTCTATCCTGTTGTGGAGAATCACTAGTTATTTGATTCACTATTTCAAAATCTTTTGAAACATAAACCGTTGGGGTTAGATGGCAAGACTTTAGCCATTTGGGTACCCAGAGGTCTTGTGTTGAGTCTTCGTAGAGGCTACCTATTATTTTTGTAACTTATCTGATCCATTAGATTTGTAAAGTGTTCAATGGATACTGTTGTTAAAAAAAAAAAAATCTTTTAAAACATAGGCTAGGCTTTTTTGTAACTTTCCCATGTTATATGAGCCAAATAACATAGGAGGATTCTTACTATTTGTTAGTGCCGCATTAGATTTTGTTATAGACTAGATATATTCAATGCCAGCAAAATTATAAAGTTGAAACTATTAGATTTCTTTTTAAATCACTTAGTTTCACTACAATATTTCTCTTAACATAGGTTCTAATTCTTTCACATTTACCCCCAAGACTCATCTTCCCAATAAATTGATCTACAAGGGCATGCTAAAAAAGTTGAAGTAACTTTTCATATCCGATGATATGGCAAAGCATATTAGAATATTAGAATGGTATTTCATATCTCTATCCAACCTTGTTACCTTGCTTTTAAATATAAACTTAGCATCCTACTTCAATTCCCCCAAATGAGAAAAAACTCAACTCCTTTAATGAAAATTGTCTATTCACATCAAGAGTATTTAAAGTTTTTAACTTGGCTATATAAATACCAAAAGTTTCTTATTCAATTAAGCAATTAAAAGGCGTATTATCAAGTATCTACCTGAGGTTTACGCTTTTCTTAAAATCCTCCATGACGTTTTAGAAATCTCCATCACCTCCCCTGAGGAGGTATTATCTTTCCTCAACTAACTCCCCTAGGCAACTTATTCTAACGGCAAGACATAAAATGGATGGGCAAATCGGTCTTTCCATAATTAAAATAATTTAAAACCAAAAATGAATTGCAAGTGAAATAATTAGGATATTTTTGTAGAGATAATTTATGGTTAGAGTGAATTTTAAGGATATATTTATTAGTTTTTTTTTTTAAATAGTCCTAATAAGATAACAAAATTATGAGGACCAAATAAATTTTATTACTTTGGGCATTATTGACTTTTAACATGTAGAGTTAGAAACCAGTATCTAAGGAAAGGAGAGAAAATCACTTTGTCCTCATAACAGTGTTTTAAAACTCGGCCCGACCTAGTCGGGTTAATCGGTTTAACAGGCTCTTGGGGCCTTCATTGGGTCGGGTTATCAATTTTAACTATTCATGGAAAACCTTAGGGAGGAGGACAACGACTAGCGAGCAATTGGTGGCGAAGATGTTAGGGCTTTTGAAGAGAAAGGGATGATGAGTTGATTGGTGGCAACAAATGTGATTTATGATGAGTGAAACGATTGAAAATCACAAAAATTGATCGATGGCAATAGTGGATTGTTGCCAGCGATTGACAAGGCGAACGAAGGTGGGGTTATATGGGTTTTGTTTAGGAGGCTAAGAGGAGTGTTTTCGTGGTGGTGAGATGTGTTGTCGGTGTCGGAAACAAACCTATTTGGCCTAGGTTGTAGATGGCGGTGAAGGTGTTTTTACCCAGATTAGGGGTGTTTTTGTTAGATTTTAAAACTACTAGGACTCATTGTATTAGGGGTAATTTTGTTAGATATCAAACTTTTGGGATTAACGGTGAAGCTGACAATTTAACCGGTTTAAACGGTCCAATTGAGACCCGGTCGCTTGATTGGGTCATAAACCGGTTTGAGTTTGAAAACATTGCCTCATAGTTTCGGTAAATCTGAGTTTGAAGGAAACTATGCAAATTTTCGTCAAAGTACCTTGATAGTTTTAGAAATGCATCAAATTAGGACGAAAACGGTGAGGTTGCCTGAACTTCCGATAAATGTTCATACAAAAATTGAGTACAAGACCAAATTAACCTTACTTTGTCTTTATGTTAATGGATTAAAGCACTTAACACTTTTTTTTTTTTCCTTTAATTCTTTTTCATTATCTCTTCTTTTTCCTATTTTTTTTCTTTATTCCTTTTCCATTATCTCTTCTTCATCTTCTTTTTTCTTTATTTCTTTCAACCATTTCTTCTTCTTGATTCACTCTCTTCTTCTTCTGATTCACTCTTTCTTTGTATTTGACATTGAATTAGAATAGTAATTGGCCATAAACTCTGCCGTCGAATCCTTCTCCATTGTTGCCAACCTCTACAGCGCCTCCGTTGTCGCTTTTCTCGCCGCCCGGTCATCACTAAAGAACCCAAGCAAATAGCTTACCCTTCCTGCCATTTAGAGCCGATTTGTTTAGCTTTTTGTGTTTTGGTTGTTGTTGGTTGTCTGGGTTTTGGAGATTTGTGAGTCTTTTGGTTTAATTTGGTTTGGGTTTTGGTGATATGTGTAGAAGAAAAGTGAAAGGGCGGCTGCTCCCTTCTCCTTTGAATCGAAGGCCTCCTCAAATCCCAGGGTCGTTGCTTGCTTTTTTATTTTTTTTACGTGGTCTTTCCTTCCCTCTAGGGGATTTTGAGACCCGGTTAACTGGAAAGGGAGGACTTGGAAGTAATTAGGGTTTAAATTTTAAATGAAAAGAAGATTGTCGAAAGGGAAGAAGTGCGGAAGAAGAAGTGTAGTAGAAAATGAGAAAGAAGAGAGGGGAGGTGAGGGGAAGAAAAAAAATAAAAAGAAAATACAACAATTGAAAAGACGACTGTACCCTTCATAGACTAACGGAGTTTACACTACGTCACGGTTTTGGTCCTCGTTTGACGCATTTCTACGTGGTTCAATTCAATGCATTCCAAGTACACAAGTGGTTTTTTTGCAGAGTCAACCCTTTGATGACTCGAACCGAGTCAGAACTCAGTAGTCACTCCCTTAATTGGAACAGACGACATAACAACGTTATAATAAAGTGCATAGCTTATTTTAGGTTGTGAACAAGTTTCGGACTTTAGTTAAGAACTATATCTTTCATATATGATTCCTTTATATAAATAGTTCTTAT
>WYDK02118170.1:2742389-2754634 GCA_009867345.2 Toxicodendron radicans
TTCCATGCTTTAGATAGATTATAATATATAATTGTTTGTCATATTCAATTTCAGCCCCACTTTCATTCATTGAAACTTTGAGGGAGAAGATGTTCAAGCCTTCCTTGTCCACCATCATTGCTGACAATACCAAGTAATTTCCTAATGAGTTATTTGTTAGCTTGTCTTTTGCAAAATTTAATTACTATTTTGATATGGAGTTGGTGTTTTCTTATTTCAAGCTTCTTAATATGTCAGGGTTGCCATTGTGTTGCCATCTAATCCTGTATATGTTGCTGCAAGAAAGATGCGGGAATTGCGGTGCAATTCAGTTATCGTTGTTACAGGAAATAAAATTCAGGGAATACTAACGTATTGTTCTTGTCTTCATGGGCTCTTATAAGTAATTTGAATATTTTGCTGAGTTTTTATGCATTTAATGACATTTGACTTTCCATTTGACATCTATGGTATTTAATTATGCTTTTTTTTTCCTTTTGTACTGTAGTTCGAAGGATATCCTTATGCGAGTTGTGGCACAAAATCTTTCTCCTGAGTTGACTTTAGTGGAAAAGGTTCATTTTGAGAATTTATTCTTAAAGTTTGTATTTATTCTTAAAAGTAAACCTACAATTATGATATGGAATCAAGAGTTTCTCCTTAAGTTTCTACCTGAATTTTTGGCACGTAGATAGGTTAATGCATATGTTGTTATTCAAAAGAGGTAGTCTAATGCTTGTCTTTGAGATGATTTGATGTTTTTCGTTCTCCAAATTGGTCTATAACTGTATAAGGAAAGTAAAAAGTTTCAAACGTCTAGTTTTTTACCTTGTCGCTTGAAGTGTTTAAGAGTTTAAATAAAGAGGGTGTTAAAAGTCTTATGTCTTATTGCCTATTGATCATCATTGTGCATTTGGAGAAAAAGCTATGGTCTTGTGGAGATGTTGTAATCAGGTTGTTGTTTGGGATTATTTGGGTTGATGAGAATACGAGGATCGTTGAATGCTTGGTAGATGAGGACGTGGATATGCTATGAAATAGAGTTCATAGTCTTGCTTTTTTGTGGGTTAAAATTACAAAAAAGAGAAACGTAAGGGATTTCTTCTTTTCCCTAGGGTGAGTTGTGTGGTTCAAACTTCTGATGTGATTTTGTCCACATGGCGTTGGTTAAATTGATGTAGGATGTGTAGGATTAGAGGGGTGCAATTTTTTAGGGTAGAATTGGAACTAACGGGTACCCGGAATGTCAGTTCCGATTCCAAATTTGGTGGAACCGGTACTGTGTGGTTTTTTGAAAACCTAAGGATAGTAAGGATTGGGCACCTGATGTTTCTTAATTTTCTAAGTCTTTGTAATTTAGTGGACTTTTTGTTCGTATCTTTGTAAATTAATTTTAGTTTTAATAGAACTTTTATTGTCTTGTGAAAAATGACAATGGATGAACTTCATATTTGCAGCAGAAAATTTAGTTCATAGGATTCAAGTGTAATTTTTTTTTTCAAGACTTAAAGACTCAAAAATTAAGATTGGAAATTGGGTTAGTTTCCGTGAAATTACACTGCCCCATGCTAAAATCTTTTTTATTTTGTTTACTTCAGATTTTTTCAATTACTTAGCAAACATGTGATTGGTTGACATAAATATCACAGTTAGCTGCCCATTTACTTGTACTGCAACTGTTTTTTCCTTCTACTCCATATGTACTTTTTCATCTCAGGTTCCAGAAATAAGGAATTGGATGGTCATAGCATATACTTTTCCTTTGTATATATGTTTATATTATTGTTTTCACCATTTGTGAGAACCAGTTTGAATCTTGATAACCTTATTTTGAACACACTGGTGTATTTTCTTTCTTGTTCAGATAATGACATCAAACCCGGAATGTGCAACATTAGAAACGACAATACTTGATGCATTGCATATAATGCATGATGGGAAGTTTTTACATCTTCCAGTTGTAGAAAAAGGTCAGTATTTTTTTTTCCTGAAGTCTGATCCAGAGTAGCAAACTTTTACTTAAAAATTCTTAGCATCTATTTTGCAGATGGATCTGTTGCAGCTTGCCTAGATGTTTTGCAGATAACTCACGCAGCAATTTCTATGGTAAATTTCTTTCATTCTGATGCAATGACTATAAGGTCACAATATGTATTGCCTATAGTAGAGGAAAACATACTGAAGTTCCTGTGCAGGTTATCAAAGTTAAAAGGAATACCTATAGTTGTTAACTTAGTGATCATTAATGATGCTGTGAAATGAGATAGACACTAGATATCCTTCTAGAAAGACAGTTCAAATCCATAAACAACTTGAATTCATGAGTAATAATTAATACCAGTTGACATAGCAGAATTAGAAAGACTAGTTTATAGATTTCTTTCCCCCTCCTGGTTTTTTTAATTCTTTGTAGATACCTGGTCCACAATTGTATCTTGCTATCTTTACTAATTTAATATGAACTTTATAGTTTCTCCAAAAAAAAAAAAAAAAATAGATGTTACATTTCGTTCTTGTGAGGCAGTTCAAATCTATGAACAACTCAAATTCATTAGTTTTGTACTCCTTAATCAACTAGAGGTTTCTTGAATAACGTTGAATCTATGAAATTTTATAAATTTTATTAATTATAAGGTTTTCATTACTTGAAACATAAAAAATGTATTTATAGTATGCTATTCTTAACATGACTAGGATAAGAACTCCTGAGAAAGAGAAATTGAAATAAGAAAACACAAGTTACTTAAATAAGAAAACTATGATTGGCTGAAAAACCAAACTAGGAGAACTAATGAATTTGACAGAAACAATTTTACATCAATTAATCCCAACAAAAAGAGATATACTTTTCGTTGTGAATTTGACATAAAACTATCCTATACTCCTTTTTATCATCAATACATTTCATTTTGTTTACTATCAAGAAAAAGAATTATGCTATCATTGTCACTGAAATGGGAATTTGGAGAGTTTGGTGAAACACCAAAGTAAGTTTCATGTGGTATGCTTGCAAAGTTTTGATATTAATGATAAAAAGTTCTCTTGAGATTAGAGGTTGAAGGAATCAAGTTTTTTATTATATTTGTAGTGGGAGTAAATTTTGAAGGTTTTGTTTGGGTGTCTTCTTTCTGAAAAAAATAAACTTGTAGGCTTTTTATTTATCATGTTTTGACTTTATTATTGTGGATGCTTGAATAAAATATTTTTTTTCTCTTTTTTCCTGTGACTAAGAGACATAAGAATAGATGAAACTAAAGTAAAATAAAGAAAAAAGTATTTCATATCATTTGATGTTTGATAATCTATTTTGTTGGGAAAGAAATAGAGAAAAATGGAAAGAAATTGAGAGAGGAAGTTCTTCTCCAATTCACTTTATTCTCTTAGAAAATGAATTGATATACATAGTAATGAAAATACGTTAAATTTGTTTGTTTATACTTTTATTATGTTTTTTATTTGTATGACATCGGTTACCATTTATTAAGGTCTTTATAATATATTTAATATTTAAGGAAAAGTTAGATATTCCAGTCAAAATTGGTCCAAAATTTTATTTATAAATGTTATTGATAGTATATGCGTGATTAGTAATGAAAAATAGATGGTTTGATGTGAGCTTTTTTAACAAGAACTTTACGGGTGAAATTAATGAAATTGATTCTTTTAACAGTATGTAAAGAGGCCGGACAAGTATTATATAAATATCAGAGAGCAAGACGGAAAAATATTATTATAAGAATAAGAGATCTGATAAAATTGAAGGGAAGAGGAAACATTGTGTTTGAGACAAACACACTCTTCAATATTCATTTAAGTTTTCAACTCTAAGTTAGTGGCTTAAATATAAGCCCTAGTACTACTCGTGTGAGCAAATTAGAAAAATCTAATTTTAAAACTCGAAACTTAACTCTTAAATGAGTAATAATGATACATTAGTGGCCATATTCTTAAAATAAAACACTGCCTAAATTAACTCCAATATTTAGATTCTAGATTCTCTATTCTCCTTATTTGATACCTTAGGTCATGTTTGCTTGGGGTGAATGGATTAGGGAATGGGAATCTCATTCCCAATCCATTGTATGGTTCATAGAAGTGATATAAGGAATAGGAATCTTATTCTTTAAAATAGGGTAGAGTAACATTCCTTCCAAAATTGGGAGGAAGGACATCCATTACTATTAATGAAATGTTAAAATGTCCAATTTACCCTTTTAGAATTCTAATTTCTCACTACCCTTGAAGAAATTAATTTTAAATTTAATTATTAATTTAATAATTATTTTCTTAAAATAATTAAAATTTTAAAAATTCAAAACTATTTAAAAATTCAAAAGATTTTTGTTACACTATCAATGTCACCATCGGTGCGTGACGGATTAGAGGCGGTGATCTGACAATCTGGACGAATCCTGACTACATAAGACCCGTGCATGACGTTACGTCGTCGGTCGGGATCTACTTGGATCGACAGCGTGGGTTGCTTTTTGATTATTCACATGGTGGTGATGACGCTAACAATGTGACAGAAAGTCGCATGGCCGACGATTTTGACCGGTTTGAAAATTTTTTTTTCATTTTTAAAAATTTAAAAATTTAAAAATATTTTGAAATTTGAAATTTTATATTTAAATCAAATAAATTAAAGGCATTTTCGTTCAAAAGCAATAAATTTTTTCTATTCCATCAACATTCTTTATTACAAACAAACAAAGTAATATTATTCTACTCATTCATAATACTTTCATTTTATTGATTTCTATTCATAATATTTTCATTCCATCCATATCTAATCCACAAACCAAACATAACCTTATATCTTATTGTCTTCGAATTGGTGCACCTTGTGTGAAAAATACTTTTAGAGTGTTGACCACTTATTTTTGCATTGCCCCATTTCCACATTTTTGTGAACAATTTTCATGAGGTTAATCTATTTTTTGCAACACCTTCTTCTTGTTCTTTGGCCTTGTCAGAGAGACATGTTGCTTTGGGAGGCAGAAGAAAGGCTGTTGTGTTATGAAATTGTGCAGTTACAATTTTTTCTGGGTTTTATAGCTAGGAAGAAATAGGGGAATATTTCAAGATATTGCTATCACTAAACCACAGACCACTCTGCTGTCTGCTGTTTTATTTTTGCTTTTATGATATGTGTTTATGGTGGCATCATGGTGTCATACTTTTTTATGGATGCAATAGATGATAAGAATACTAAATTTAGCTAGACAGCTGAAAATGATATTGGAAGTCTTTGTCTGCTTGAAATCCATGGTTAAGTTTCAGAAAGCAGAATATATTTTTTCAAGATAAGCATAGTCATTTTTTGGTATTGTATATCGGTGGACTCGTAAGTGGCATGTGATTGTGTTTGTAATGTTAAAAGATATCAAACAAACAAATATAGACCCAAAGATCTGCGCAAGCAAGGAAAACTATACCTAGACTTGATAGGTAGTAAACATACTATTTAGTATTTGCTTATTAAAGGATACTATTATAATTATATCCTAGTTTATCATGTTTTCTTTTATCTTGTTTTATATCAATGATTTTCTAATTTTGAATGAATTTTAATGGTCTTAATTAGGTTGAAAGTAGCTCTGGGGCTGTTAATGATATGGCAAACACAGTGATGCAGAAGTTTTGGGATTCAGCACTTGCTTTAGAGCCGCCAGATGATTATGATACCCACAGGTATTACCGTTGCCACCTTGGTTACACTTCTATCTGGTGGGTATGTCAATTCCAGAAAACCAGGCCTAATTCTGTTCAATGTACTTTTCAGCGAATTGTCTGCAGTTATGACGTCAGATGGTACAGAACAGGGAAGGTTCACATACCCATCTCTTGGTCTTGGAAACTCATTTGCCTTCAAATTTGTGGATCTTAAGGGTCGCGTACATCGATTTAATTGTGGTGGGTTGAGGGAAACTGGGCCATGAATTTCTTATGTATTTATATATCTTCTTTTGCAAATTATATTTATAAGCTACCATATGTGTTAATTTATCGCAGAGCGTAAATGCCACCAGTAAATGTGCTAGAAACCAGAAATATCGAGTAACATGCGTACCAATAATAATTGTTGTTTCATTTCATTATGACAATTTATCAAAGAAATATTAAGACATTGTTGAATATTTCTGGAAATTTCACAATTCATTGCACATTTTGCTCTCCGCATGTGTGCTAATCTTGTCTGTTGACAAAACATTACATGTTAGTTTGCTGCATTGCATTGTAAATTGCGAAGTCTGCCCAAGCACTCTTATGCCACTAAACCATACCGTGTTTTAGATGCTAGAGGTTATTTTCTACATATATAATAACATTTTAAATTAAAATATTTTCCAATTATTTTTCTAACTGATATCAATATGAAGTTATTTTTGTGTAGCAAAGGAATATATATATATTTTGGAACCTTGACATATCTGTCGATATTTGTATTTAAGAACCTTGATTTCACATTTGAGATGTAAAAAATGAAATAATTTTTCTTTTACATTAATTTGAAGTTACTGTTTCCTGTTTCAGGTACTGAGAATGTTGATGAACTTGTAACTGCTGTCATGCAAAGGGTAGGCGCTGGCAATGACCAAGATCGTCCTCAGCTTCTGGTGGGTATTTAACATCATATGATTGAGTTATACATTCTGTATCTGTTGAAGAGTTGGCGGTTGATGTTTTTCATCTATTATATCTTTCAGTATGAAGATGATGAGGGTGATAAAGTTCTACTTGCAACTGATGTTGATCTTATTGGTGCAATTGGTCATGCTAGAACTGCGGGACAGAAGGTGATAAATAGAACTCATTTGGATACCTGAATTTATATCAATCTTTTTATGTTTGTTTTCTTTTAATACTTAAAACAATAAGGGATTTTCACGGGCTTTATGTCAACAAAAGATTATTTTAATGAAGAAGGGAGTTGTTGCTTAGCTGTGCTTGATTAGTTCAATTTCAATTTCAAGCTCTAGCTCATTCTGCTACTACTTGGGATCAAGCCTCAGCTCGAGCTCAAGATGATTAAAATTTATAACTAAAAAGGGAAAGAAAAGTTTTTCCATTATGACTAAGATTTGACATAGCATTGATCCTTTCGAAACCATGTTGGAAGGGGTCCCACCATTAAGAAAAGTTCACTCGAGGAATTCCTCACACAGGATAAAGTATCATATATTAGGAATCTTATTTTCAACACAAATTTATGGCAAACTGGGAACCATTAGATTAATGCGTTTCAAAGTGTTTAGATGAAATTTGAATTGTGATTTTCAAGCTGCTTGTACATTTTAAATGTAAGATTATCGTAGTCTTTCCATCTATGGTAAGTGATTGTTTCATTTAGAGCTTGGGAGAGAAATAAAGAGTTCTTAGAAAACCTTTGGATAGTTTACTTGTGTACCTTCAAACCTATTGTTATTGTCTTATTTTGAAGCTAAACTGAAGCTGTAAATAGACAGGTAAACTTCTATTTGGGATGGTTCTAAACTAATTTTCTCTTTGTAAAGTTGAATTAGGTGAAGTACTTTGAAAGCAATATTTAAAAAGATTCTTATTATCTTCATATATAAGTATTTCTTGTCTTTTAGGATTTCACCTATTCAAGAATTTGTATGTGGGACATGACATATAAAGTTTAGACTTGGGCGATTTATCCATTATGGCAGATGTAAAGTTGATGGTCTGTCTTGCAGGTTTTGAGGTTGCATCTTGACTTTTCCGATTCTCGTCAGCAACCAATACCAGATTCAAGTCCAACTGCAATGCAACAATCAGGGTGGTCGTTGTCCCACTCCGGTATCTTGGCAGGCGCAGTTCTTGCAAGCATTGGTGTAATGATCTACTTGAAGCGTGCTCAGTTGTGAGGTCATACTCACGCTCTCTCTACTGATCTTGAAATCTCTTTATAAAGGACTCCACCGGTAGTTTTGAAGATATTTGCTCCAAGAAAACTGAACCAATGTTGAAATCCTCAAGTGATCTATTGTATAGTAAATGATAAATGAAGTGCATAAAGAATGACTGAAAGAGGACCATAAATTTTTAGGATATTTTTGTTGTGGAGGCAATCTCAAATTGATAGCTTTTTCTTGGCTAGATATTCACATTTGTATCAGTTTAAAGATTTTGTATGCATCTACAATGTATAAAGCAATTTTACTATATTAAATAAACTTAGTTGTTCATAAACTGTGATGAGAGTTGTGATAAGACATATGGTATATTAGGCTCAATAAGGTAAGGTAGTGTTACTTCTTTCTCAAAATTAATCTCTTAAATTTAATCAAATTAAAATTAAGTTTAACCCCTCAATGTTTGAGAAATTACTTTGGATAACTTTTAACAGAGAAACGCTGGTAAATGGTTTCAAGCAGTGAAACCATATATATGTGATGTGAAAAATTCAAATTAAAAAGGTTTTACTCTCACAAACTTTTAAAATTCGATCCACCACCGTTTCAACTCAAAACCTAACAAATTTAAATTTTATCTTTTGCTTTCAAAATATATCAACACTGGATTTTAACTCTGCCACGTCATCCCTTTTCACAAGGCAGTTTTTCTTTCGTTCATCAATGCCCATTATAACTTCTTCTAACCTTCAACCTTTTATTACATTTCTTTGGATTTCTCTGTAACTGATTCTTAGATACAGTCGTAATCAGGAAAAAAACAATCAATTAATTGGTTGCAGAAATATTATATATAGACTTTATTCGAATAGGAATGAACCTTGCGGATGTACAAGCTGATCTCCAAGCCTTGAGGAAATTATATTCTCTCCTACAAAGATCAAGTAATGAAATTGTAAGTTTTTCGTTTTTACCGCCGCTTCCTTCCGTTAAGCGTTGGCCCATAATGGCTTGGTGGGGATGTTAACGTTATTTTGTTTGGCTATTTCAATATCTTCAACTTTGAAGAATCTGGAGCCAAACCTTTTTTTATTTTATTTTTTAATTATCTATTCACGGTATGTTATTTGATTACGTTGTCGACTTGTTCTTCAGAACATATCGAGAATTAAGATCCGGTTTCTTGTGCGGCCTATTCGGTTTTATATATATAACCATCGTCTCTGCATCTCTCAAAGTTTTAGATAAATGACATTGCGATTGCTTATTTCAATTTATTAATTTCATCATATGGTTGTCTCTTTTCTATGAGGTCTTATTAGAGTATTATTTTACTTTAGTATAATTCAGGCAATACGCTTGGTTTGATTTCTCTTCATTTATGTTGGAAAAATAGTTGGATGAGAGAGCCAAACTTTTATTGAGGAATCTGCTTGATGGTGCTACAGAGAAGGCTCTGGAGAGTAGTTCAAAGGTGATATATGTTTTTAAATTTTATGACAATCCATGCATCGTCTCATTTTTTTTTAACACCATTAATTCATAAGATAACTGTATGAATCATAATGACTTTTAACGATCTACACTATGTTTAAATTTACAAATCTATTGACAGATCATAGCAGCAGCAGAATCGGATTTCTCTAAAGCCGAAAAATGCAGCGTCGTCCCAAAGATTAAAAGCTACAAAACTGACTCAAATTGTTCAATTTTTACGTCAAGGAAAGATGAGCTATCAATCACTAAGCGAACTCCAGAAACCGTCGTTTCGGGGTCATCTAGATTCGACAAAGTTTCAAACAGGAAGAAACGTTGCGGGTTTTGTGAGGGACGTAGAATGAAGCAGCAATGCTCCCCCAGGAAACCAGGCAAAGTTGCTGCACACGGGGACAAAAGAAATTATCGATATGTGAAAAAGCAGGTTAAAGAATCCATGAAAAATAATCTAACTCCAAGTGGTAAAATGATCAAAGAAACTCGAATGAATCCAAGTGATGCTGATGCTAAATCTATTTTGGAATTGGAGAAGAAATCAGGGAATGCTTCAATGGAGGTATCAAATGCCGTCAGACGGATTGAGTCTGCCATTTCGTCCTCGAAATCATTTTCTCATCTTAATGTTGAGTGTGTCAGGAATGGTCAGTCCAAGAAGTCTAATTCGAGGGATAATCATATTATTGCTAATTCCCAGCAGGTGAGTCAGAGGACTTCGAACAATGTGACTTCTACGCAGCAGGTGATTCAGAGGACTTCGAACAATGTGAATTCTACTTGGCAACCGGATCAGATTTTTAGGAAGAATGTTGAAAGAAAGGAGTTACTGCGTAATGATCATCTGGCTGAAGAACCTTTGAAATTGCAGAAGCGAAAAGAGGATAAAACAAGTTCAGTAAAATGTATTTCATCTATAATGAGGCCAACTTTGTTAGGGGCAGACCGTGATTCGAATATAAACCAAATGAGGAGGCACAGGGATGAGGGTTCATCGGCTGCTGGTTCAGAATCAGTGGACACTGCTACTTCATCTAGTGGTTCAACCCAGAAAACTTGCTCAAAATCTATTTCATCTATAATGAGGCCAACTTTGTTAGGGGAAGACCGTGATTCGAATATAAACCAAATGAGGAGGCACAGGGATGAGGGTTCATGGGCTGATGGTTCAGAATCAGTGGACACTGCTACTTCATCTAGTGGTTCAACCCAGAAAACTTGCTCAAGTACTAATAATGATAGTGACTATAAGGCTAACTCATTGCTCCACCGTCGCTTTGCTGACATGGGAAACAAAAGTAGCTCTGGCTCAGAGGAAAGTAGCTCTGCTTCTCCAACTAGAAAGAACAGATTCGACCATCATACAAATCCTGAAGCTGGAATCGGACGGTTGAGGAGGTTAAAAAACAAGTTTAGATTCATTTTCCATCACCACCATCACCACCACCATCATCATCATCATAAATATAAAGATTATGACAGCGATGATAGTAAGGTTCATTACATTAATCCGAGGTGGAAGCATTTACCCAACATCTTTCATCATGAAAACAAAAAAGAGGTTTGTGAAAAGCAGGGATTTGGAAAGTTGGGAAAGTCTAGGGCGATTATGATGCCAAAAAAGGATCAAGCTAATTATTGTCATACAATAATGGAAGGGTTGAGAAGACACGTTAGGGATTCGAAGAAATCAAAGGCAGGCAGAGGAAGGAATAGTGTGAACAAGTTACATTGGTGGCAGAAGTTTAAGCGCAAAGGCGGAGTAAAACTGGGGAAAAAGGGACGTATGAGGTTAGGGCTTAAGAGTAAAAATCAGTGTCCAAAAAAATTAAGATAAGTTTTCAGAGTTACTTGTTATAATTGTTAAAATTTCAAATCAATTAGCTTTGAGTGTGTATTAGTTTTCAAAAATTGGTTTGCAGATGATATAATTAAGAACTTTGGTTTTGTGATCTAGAATCTGAAAATATGTTCATTATTATTTTCTGAAAGTTAATGAATCAGAGCCTGTTAATTAATTAATTATTGTATGAGGATTCGATTATGTAACCCTAGTTTCCCCTGGTATCATATGGATTGGGATCCTCTGTTGAGTCGATCCCTTCCCAAGCTGATAATGAAAACAGAGTTCAGAGAACAAAAGGGCAATAAAAGATTGTTTTGTATATCTAAATCTTTTAGTACAGAGTAAGTCAAAAGGACAACTTATTTTACAAGTTTATATCATCTAACTCTTAACTACTAACCATGATTAAGAGCTAACTAACTTTTTTTCAACATACTGACTTTGACCAACTATTGCAACTTAACTATACTAACTAATATGTAACTGAACTGACCAATTTGTAACAAACTTAACTAAGTACAATATGCAAATTAATTTACTAAGTACAATCTGCAACCACACAAATATAATTAGTATCCACACATCAATTAACAAAGTAGGCCCACATACTCTTTTTTTTTTTTCCAATTCCTTGCTTTCGATTATAAAATTGCATAATCATTTTTTCCCCTTCAGGTAGGTTCCATGCATTAGTTAGCAAAGTAGGCCCACGTACTCTTTTTTCTTTTTGGAAAGAACCTAAACAAAATTATACACTAATTTCAGCGTAATTAATTGCTTAAAAAAATGCGTAGATAAAAACCAGTTTAAAGCTAATATTAGACCTGCTATGTTTGATTCGGTCCCTCCTACTAGATAAGAACCCTCTGTATTTGCACCTGATTGATCCACTGTATTTGCGGGAGATTGCATGGTTGTATTTGAATTCGGCGATGTATTTGCTTCTACTACATTTGTCTGCTCAAACCCATGACATGACTTGCAACAAACACTATGCGCAAATCTCTTTTCCTTGGCATTTTTTCTTGTAATCTGCACGAAAAAATGATCTTGTTATTCAACAATTC
>WYDK02118170.1:2821728-2838225 GCA_009867345.2 Toxicodendron radicans
CAAACTAACCAAAACTAACGTTCAACTTATGTAATTTTATCTTGTTTAGTTATATTTGAACAGTTAGGTAAGTTGTTTAATGTTATCCCTTTACAAGTCTATAAAAAGAGAATGAGAGTTGTATTTTAGTGTGAAGAAGTGGAGAATGTATTAAGTTTATGTTGAATGAAATTGTTTCTTCTTCACCACACAAGTTTATTTTTTGTAGTCTTAAGTGTTTTATTTTAACACTCTTCCGATTCACAACAATATCTACAAATTTTTTTAGTGTTATTGTTCAAACAACTCCATTCCAGCTATGTTATTAAACTTAGTATTATTGTTCAAACAACTCCATTCCAGTTATGTTATTAAACTTCCAACAATAAGAATCGCTAAATCATGGTAATGTGCAAAAAAAAAAAACAGCATTATTCTTTTCTTCATAAAAAAAACTGTAAATTCAACCAAGTTTTATGCCCTTTAAAGCCTTAGTTAAAAAGGCATAATATAATTATGCTGCCCCATATAATTTTCAGTCTTCGGAATCTAAAAGCTTTAAATTCTTCTTCCAACTCATCATATTCAGCTTTTAAATATACTCTTTGGTGATAAACAAACATCCAATTCAAAAAGAGCCAATGAAAAGAAAATTCAACATGGCAGTTAAGTAAAAGGATTATATATATATATACATAAATGCACATAAATGAACACTAAAGCAACCTAACAAAGAAGTGGAATAATTAGTTGAGAGAAGAGACAAACTGGGAAAGAGGAACAAATCTCAGCCATTGCAATTCCAACAAACCAGGTGAAGAATGACACAACCACCCATCCCCACACAAGACTAGCAGGACCTGCATACAGAAGACTCGAACCATACAATGGTGTGATCCCAGTGAAGAGTGTCATCGTAGAAAACGATATGGCAAGAGTCTTGAATAAAGTCTGCAACAAATTGAAACAAAACCATAAATCTTCAGCAGCTACACCAAACAGTAAATAACAAGAACACCACCATAAGAAGCTAATTAGCACGAGATTGAGAGCGAAAAAACAAACCATTTCTCTTCGAAGTTCTTGCTTGTATCCAAGCTCATTCAGCCTTTTTTCTCCGGAATCCATCTCTAGAATGTTGAACTCTCAGGCTGATTGCACTTGTAAAACTTAAAATGAAATTGAATCAGTTATACACTAGCGGGTTTTACAGAGAAAGATACTCCGGAGATTCTTTGCAACTTTGTTTATACAGCATAAAAGTCCAAGGTCACTGTTGCAATGTTTGAATATCGAGTAATAGTTCCCTCCAAGCAACTCTTGTTTCAAGGTTCACACTTGTTCTCATTTCATGTTGCTTCTGAACTCTAACGAATGATTTTTAATTATATTACCAAATCAACCATTCAAAACCGTGTTGTACACAACTTGATAAGTAAAACGATTCTGCAAGGAGTTGAATTTTCTTATAGATTGGTCCAATGGGGATCAGGGTCATTATCATGACATATGCTTTGTGGGGTTTGACTTTTTCTCAAGTATTAATTATTGCAGATAATGATTAATTTATTATTAGATATAAATCAAAAGAAAACAGCAAGTCAAACCATTATATACCTGATGGCGCCAAATTACCAGGGGAACCGGTTTCTATTATTATTTTATTTTACTTAATAAATAATAAAATCAACTCATATATTATATTAGAATATTATGTAAAAAAATTTATAGAAATCTATTGATAAAGTATAAAAATTACATATTTAATAAAATAAAACTATAATTAACTGTGGAACAAATTATCTACGTATAAATATAATTGTTTTTTTACAAACAAATATTGACCCGCCAGCAGAACGTAGCCGACATCATGAAATTTAATATCTTAAGCATTCAGCTGAGGTCAAAAAAGACAACCGGAAATTCAGACTGGTTAATACCATATACACCCCTTAAAACTTTGGAAATACCTGCCACCCATTTTTTCAGAAACTAAAATCTGCAACCCCTGCCGTCAGTTGAGGGTGTTAAAAGGGTAAAACTATAACTTTCGCCTGTGATGAAACACCTGATGTGTTGGTCTATAGTAGGAAGCGTGAGAATGTGTAGTAGAGGATTATTAGTAGTTGGACAAAAGGGTTCCTAGGAGTGTAAATGTCAAGGAAGAATTATGTAGGACAGTTCACAATAAGAATGTGGCTAACTGAAGAATTTTGTTATGGAGAGAGTCTGAATAACATAAAAATGAGACAGAGAGAATTGGGAAGGACATTTAGAAAAGTGAATAGTGCAAAATAGGAGGAGGTTGCTCGCCCTCGAAGTCACGAAGGAGCTAACCCTCGAAGTCTAGTGTTGTTTTTATCTCTTTTTGTCTTAGTTTTGCTGCTCTTTTATCTGTGTCATTGTTGTTAACTTTGGTGTAGACTTGTTTAATATCAATACATACTGGTTGTTTTCTGGGTTTCTATTTGGCTTGGTTGATACTATTTTGCTGTTTGTTTGAAACATATGTTCAGAGAATAACCTTCTTTTCAAAACATACTAGTCAGGACTTTGCAGATTTATTCGGTCACCATAGAAATACAAACAAGACAGCAATTGATTTCACAAAGAAAAGGACAAATTTAGATCATACTATCACTGAATAAAACAATTCACAAAATTCTCCACCGGGAGGATCAAAGAACAAACACTCAACAAAGTCTGCACACACATGGAATACTCCAAAGAACTCCCAGCGCATTTCCGCCCACTAACTGAGCTTGGCTAAACTTCATTTTTGGTTTTTGCTGAATTTCCTTCCTCAGCTTGGTCCAACTTTCCACTACAGGCTTCCCCTAACGTAATCATTTGGTGTGGCTCACACATATAAAACCTTAATATTATACAAACTACTATCTAACTGAAAACCTTAAAAATTAACTCATATCAAAAGCTTCATGGCCAATTCATAATACAAATATTATTCATGTATTGATGTTCAGGTGTTACAATACACTGAATAGCAATCATTCCGTTGGTAGCCATGAATTGGAATTCAATCAGTACACAGAAGAGAAATAGAGGAGAGAAAACACATAGGCTTTATCTTTGCATAGCATAAACACATAGGCCCCCTATATACCATTCAGCATAAATAGGCTATTAATTTAAGTTAATAAACAATATCCATCTGTTACAACTCCTCCTTTTTCAGGCCATTAAGCTCTATGTATATTAACAAAAAGAATGTTATCAATTCATATTTACTAAAGATCCTCAAGCCAATCATATTACCTTCTAGGGAATGTTAAGCATGAGTTTCAGCTACTGAAGCCTCATTGCCACCTATTATAAAAATGAAAATGTAAGAAAAAAATCAGAATTGGAACAACATAACAAGTTATAATCTGCATATTAATAATCCTATACGTTCCATAAATCCTAATCTATTCATCAATTACTACTTGCGCTTGTTCACATAAGTATGATACTACAAATGCATTTCAAAGGCCCATGTGTATGCAAGTTGGAGTTTGGACCTAACAATGAAACCCAAAATCACTGATGTGCTTCTTTTTTATATCACCCAAGAGTGATAGTTCTTTACACCATTGTTATTTCTGCTGTTTCAATTTCATTAGCAATGATCATGAATTTCTTTAAAAAATGAATGAAGCAATTAAGATATGTATAAAGTATATGCATTTCCATCGTGCAACATTACTCTTTAACTACTGGCCTTCTGATTTCATGTTCTAAATCAAATTCTAGATGAGAGGGAGAGTTACCTTAGGTTTTGAAGAATCAAGCAGAAATATAAATATCAAGAGACCATGTAAAAAATGTGCTTCAATGTCATGCCGTAGGTGCTGCATCAAAGGAATGAAGAACTTCTTCCAGCTTCGTCCTTGTATAATTGTCAAGAGGGCTCTCTTGCTTGTCTGAATAATTGATATTTAGGAGGTAAAGCTTCCTAGAGGCCACAAATGCAGCTGAAAAAATTCTCTTTAATCCACCCCTACTGCTGTCTATTTTGTACTCAAATTCGTAAACTTGTAGACCTTTTTGGCCTGATCTCTCTGCCACTCCAATCAGCTCAGCTTCTATTGTGCTTTCCTGTGAAACAAGAATAACTATAGGATCCAATGCAGAAAGATGTTGAAATTTAAGAAAGAAGAGAAAGAGGGAGAGAAACAATAACTAATGTTAGAGTTTAAATACTACTGTTGGTCCCTTCTAAGCTTCAGCTTTCAGGTCAAAAGGTAACATAACATAAAATCAGAGCCAAGTTCAACATACTTATACTTCGTTCTGATAATGTTTCTTGTAGTGTTTGTTATTATTGTTCTACTTGTGCTCGTGTTCAATCCATGTGCCTTGCACGAGCGTGTGTGTTGGGGCTTGTTATCGTTGAACTCATACCTATAAACATAAGCTTCTGGGTCCATAAAAACTTAAGAAAATATAAACAGCTGTAAACTCAACAGTAAACCTTTCATGGCTTCTTCACGCAGAAATAGCAAGTTCAAAAATTCAATTGACCAGGCCACCCAAAATCAATAATAATGAATAGCACCTCGAAAATATGTAGGTTGCTATATGATGGGTCAGGTTTGTAGCAAAGAAATGCCAATGTTTGCCTCTTAAACTGAGATAGAGAAACTAAATAAAAGGGATTACACAATGCCACCATCAGTTTTGGTGAAACAACAAGTTTAAGTGAATTCAACAAAGTTTTGGTCCAAGTTCAAGGGGGTTGGCAAATCAAAGCCTTCTACCAATTATCAGCAAATAAAATAAGAAAACTGCAATTATTGCTATTTAATTATGTCCAATATTGCCCTTATGTTACATATAACCCCCAAAAGTAATCATCAATCTAACTTTTCAACAATTGGCTTCTGATATGATACAATTAGGCCGATTTCACTTGTTTCCTTTATACAGTCTGTCATTGGATCTTGGCACTTTCTTGCAACTTCCAATAATAGTCTGATGCTAAATTCTACATCTCCTTATCTTTCTACTCATCTATTTCAGCATCCTCATTTCATCTAAACTCACATGGTTATTCTTCTAGACAATACAGGTATTGTATGAAAAGGCATGGAAGATTTTGAGCTAGTCCAAAGTACAGGTTAAGCATCTAAGTAAAAATTTTCAATTGAACAATGGAAGCATCAAGCCAAACTTTTCAACCAAATTCAGCGGGAGATTTCATCTTATATCATATTTCTCCTTGTGAGCGTTCTAACAATGGTAACAGGAGTGAACCCTCATCTGCATTTCTTAACAAAACCTTAACTGAACTTTCACTTCAACACTTTTCCTTCTATGTATCCAATAAACTATATTGTTTAGTGTCTCCTAGATTTTGACTCAGGTTTTACATTAATAAAAAGACAACATAAAGTAACCATCAAACATCGACTTGGACACCAACATTGTCTAGAAAATAGGATCCCAATGGAAACTTCAATGTAAACCTCAGAGAGAATCATAACCCCATATTATCCATATTGTTTATATCAGTTCTATTAAAAGTCAGCCAAATCAACAAATGCTTCACACAAGCAGTTAAAAATTCAAGTTCTTCAATTGGCATCAGCATATAAATTATATATAGGAAATGAGAATTGTTAGCAAGTCTCTAAATGGCAGGCACATAATAAGGACACTAAAAAAGCAAAAGTAACATTAATGCATTTTATCTTCAAGAAAACAAACGACTACATTTTATTTGAATGAACAAATACAAAATTATGTATGCAGAAATACCCACCAAAAAGAATTAACATAATAGAAAAAGTTACCTTGCGCTTTTCGGCTTGAATAAGCTTCTCAGCAACAAACTGAGGAGTCCCAAATTCTCCAAGACTGGAGAGACGAACTGGGTTCACCACAACTCCAACATTGTTACTTCCCTTGTTTGCCTCCTGAAATAGAACTGTGGCCCCTGCTTTATCCACCTAATCACCACACACACTTCATCAGAAACAAAAAATAAATAAATAAATAAATAAAATAAAAACTTTGAATACCTTAATCCAAGAAGAGGGTCTGAGGAATGTGAATCCCTCCGTGGAATCTGTGTATCTTTCGAGCTCCATTTCCTCGGCTTTGGAAACGTTTGCATAAAACCCATTTAAGAGAAGTGTAACAAGTGATAAGTTAAGCTCCCTCTTGCTGAAACAAAGGGATACTTGCAGTGTCTCTTTCTTGTGGGGTGAAAATGGAGGTTTGGTGGAAGAAGGGAATTTTGGAATGGGGTTGTGAATGAAGGAGAAGGAGGAGTTTTGATGAGTTGAGAGGGCCAAGCAAATTTGTGAAGCCATCACAGACAAGACATAAACCTCATCATCATTTCAAACTTTTTAGACTTTATTCGTTTAATTTTATTTTATTTTTAAACCTTTCTATATAATTAAATTAGTTGGAACTTGGAAGGGTATATTTTTTTATTATTTTTTATTGTATTATTTTTTTAAATTGTTTAATTCTTATATAAATGTTGTATTTACATGGAAAAGATAGGAAAAATAATTAAAGGACAATTTTTTTTATAGATATAGTACAAATGGTTTATTATTGGTACATGATTCGGCATCAATCTTAAATTATTTATCGCAAAATATTCTAAACTATTACATTATGCAATTTGTATCCTTAAATATCCAAAGAAAAATACAGATTCATCTCTATAGTCTTCTGTCACATTAAATACACTGTAGCAATAATATTCATCACCCAAGTGTTCAGGTGTTCAGGGGTACTTCAATTGAAGAGAATTATCCATAATTCATATATTTTTTATAAGAATTATGGATAATTACAAGGGGATTTTTGTTAGTTGATTGAACTTTAAGGGTCGAGATTATTTTGAGATAAATATTTAATAACAAATGTTAGTTTTATTTATTTTTACCTTAATAAAAATAATATTACGATGAAAATAAAAATGGTGTGAAGCAGAAAACAGTAGAGATGAAAATGAATATGAATGGTGGGAAAGTCCGCAACGTAGACGAAGCAAGCAGGAGGCGTACCATACGAAGTTCATCACAATCAACCCCTTCCATATATTTTCTTCCTTCTTTTCAATTTCACAACAACCCACCATGCTTCTTCGTTTCCCTTGCTTCCCTGTAAGTTTCTCCCTCTGTTTTTTTTTTCCCCCTTCATCAAAAATTTGGCATTCAAACATTACCCTTTTCCTTTTGGGTCTTCAATCTTCAATTACATAAATTTACATATAGTCAACGAAAAAACTGACTTGCTCCGTTTTTTTCCTTGTTTCTTTTAATTAAAACACAAATTTATGAAAAATAAATAAATTTACTGAGTCTTTATTATTGAATATTTCTTATGTAGGCTTCCAGAAATTCTTGTGCAATGCTAGGAAGGGTTATTCCAGGTAAGAACGATTCATTATTTAATAATATTTTAAACATCTTAAATTGCTTTGCAGCCTTTGCTTACATTATGGGCTATTTTTTTTTTTTTTAACTAAAATTTCTTGGAATTAGCTAGTACCCACCGGTTGTGTGATAAATATAACTGACATTTTGTGTTTTAAGTTAGGTTGGTTATCACTGAGTAGAGGGAAAAAAGTTGTGTACTTTCCCGGTTCTGTAAGGTTTGTGCAAACATCATGTAGACTATTTGTTCCTGGGATGCCATCACGAAATGTAGAAGTAGAAAAGATGCCTTCAAATTTTTTAAGGGATAAGAAGGTAGTTCCTGATGCGGATCCTCCTAGCATAGAAGACGTCAACAGATTGTATCATTTTTTTGATCAAAGGTCAACTTGGATTTACCCGCATATCTAGTTTTAAATTTGAGTTAGTTCACAAATGATCTTTAGTGGTTGTATTTCTGTTATGCAGTACCAAGCTTGTGGTATTGACTGGAGCTGGAATTAGCACAGAGTGTGGAATTCCTGATTATAGAAGGTTTTATTTCTTGTTTAACTTATTTACTTAGCTTGGCTGATATAACATACCTTGTTAATACTCCTAGAATATAGCAGTAAGCTTTAGTTTCATAGGTGGACTTGAGGCAACTCACATAAGTTGTTATATGTCGTAACCTTTTGCAGTAACAAACTAGTTTTCACGATATCTATAAATTCAGTTTTTACTTCCTTTTTAATATTAGACCTTGCTCCTGCCTCATTGGCTGCCGAAATGGTAACACACGATTAGTCAGCTAAAGCTATGTTCTGAAGTTCTATCACATTGACTGTATTTCCTGTTGACTATTTAGGGTTTACTCTTTCTGATTATGAGTAAACGCATCATAGGGGTGCTACTCAATTATGAAAAGTTTGACTGTTCATTTACATTCACTATTTGTTTGTGGTGCTAAAGGTTTTATTTGGTTATAGTACTCTTTTTTTCTGTTGAATGTGTGAAGTGTGCTTATCACTTTGCTGTATTATCTGTTTATGTAGTTGTTTCGTTAATACAAGATAAAATTTGCTATTTTTTGGTTTATGTAATTTGCTCTGCAGTTTACTTGGATTGTGTCTGCATTCAGTCTGTCTCTTGCTGACTACTATGATTAAGCTCATCTCTGCTAAGTCAAAGTGATGCCTATCTGACCATGTTTCTATTGTGGTTACTGTTTTTCAATTAAAATTATTTCTCCATCTCACATCAATTTTTATTTGCATAAGGCTTTTTTTTTTCCTATTTCACTTTGGATTATGGTATTATTTTGTTCTTCAATAATACTACACATACATCATTCACATACATCATTTCTCATACATCATTATGTGGTAAAAAATGATTGGTCCTCTAAGTAAATAAATTTGTTTTTTTTTTTTTTGGTTCCAGCCCGAATGGAGCTTACAGTACTGGGTTTAAACCAATTACTCACCAGGTGATTGAAGGCATGTGTTTTGATATCTTTCTCCTGTACCGTTATTATTAATAGTAAGGACTCATGTGTCGAATTTTAGGAGCTTTCATGAAAAGGTTGAAACTAAGCAAGGAGTGAGTGGAACATGGAACTGAACTGAAGAGCAGACTCCTAGTAAAGTTAAATATACTAACATATTAATGATTTTAATAAGACCGTATTTCTTCCAGATTTTAATTAATATCTAAAGAGCTGAAGAATAGCAATACATCATTTGTTTAAAATGGAAGGCTTAAATGATTAGGCACACATTCATTAATAATTAATAACTTCTTGTAAGTCTTATGATTGAGAAATTTATATAACCTAATTTGCTACTTGCCTGAGTTATTGAAAACACTAAAATGGGAAGAAAAATGATTTGTTGTCTACAACATGTGTAGATGATGGGGCTTAGCTTATTTTTTGGTGTATCATAAAAACCAGTTTACAAAACTTTCTTTGAATGGTTCGATAAAATTTCTGTAAATTGTTAAAAAAAAAACCATGACCAAGTCTCTTTTTGTTTATGGAAAGGAAATGAGTGGTAGGGAAGAAGTCATTTCAAAGCATTTTCTTCTCTCTTCTTTTTACCCTTTCTCTGTTCAACTACCAAGATTGCCTTGTCTTTGTAATGCATGTAGTAAATTCAGGAAATGGTTTAGAACTTAATGACTAGTGTTTGTAGCATGCAGAAAGATATTTTTGTCAAACAGGTTTTTGAAAGTATTCGTCTCTTTTCCATTTTTTGTATGTGCACCTTTAGGAAATGTATTTGTCATGTCATAGCATAGGCATAGGCACATAGTCTATTTCCTTGAGTTTATAATTTTGTGATAATTAAATTGGAATACCTGATAACTTTGGAAGTCCAACTATCCTGATCCAACCTAAATATATTTCTAATATTTGGTTGCGTGGTATTTCAAGACTTTTGGCATAGTTTATTAGAGTCATCAAGCAATCTATGTAGTAGATGCTGTTATTGTTTCTTTAACATCGAAGTCTCTGTTTTAACTTTTACTTTGTTGAATCTTCCAGCAATTTGTTCGTTCAATTAAGGCTCGCAGGCGGTATTGGACAAGGAGCTATGCTGGATGGAGACGATTTACGGCTGCGCAGCCTGGTCCTGCTCATATGGCTTTAGCTTCACTTGAGAAAGCTGGCCGGATTGATTTTATGATTACACAAAATGTTGACAGGTAACCAACCAACTATTTCTTCGTTATCCATTGTTTCAGAAACTCGGCAAGTGTCATGACTCATGAGCAAGCGTATTAGTACTAACATAACAATATATTATTTCAGACTGCATCATCGCGCTGGAAGCAATCCACTTGAATTACATGGGACTGTCTATACTGTTGCTTGTTTAGATTGTGGTTTTTCAGTTGTTCGGAATGAGTTTCAGGACCATGTGAAGGCCCTTAATCCAAAGGTAGGTGCTTTTGACAGATTGATGAACCATCATCTAGACCCATAATGTGACATCCTCACTTTCAAGTTTGCTGTCCATTATCAAATCTTAAGAAGTAGATTTTTGAAAGACATTGAATTCATAGTGAATGAAATTATTATGAGGTCTTTTTTAAATTACTTGGGATTTTATATATTAATGTAAGAATGAAAAAAGATATGTGTAGTCATGTGGAATTGAACTAAAGCAATGAAATTAGAGTTACCTAAATTTGCTCCAATCTGCAATGTGCTCAGGTGTTTGCTGGTTGAGTCAATTTTCATTCTGTGTAGTTAATTTTTTGATAAAATGAAGTTGGATAACTTACCAAGACCTGTTGGTGTGTTGAAGCAAGATTTTCATTCTCATGAACATTGAAAAAGCATCAGAAATGGGGTAGTTTTTACTTTGATAATTGGATCATACTTGCTATGCACATATGCAAAATTTCTTGATATTTGGATCTTGATTTTCTCACCTTTATGATGGAGCCAACCCAAAACTTGACAGATGGAAAAATTTAGAAAAATATGAGATGAAAATGAAAACATTAAACTCAAAACTAATGATTAGTTTTTTAACAAAAGTAAGTTTGGTTGACTCTAAGTTGTGGTTTGGAAAGCTTAATCCAAACTTTTCCTTTTTGCTATTATATTGGATTGATCACCTTAATGGATTGTTCTTTGCGTGATATCCTGCTATTCTTCTCTCTTTTGCAATAAATTTTCATTTCCTTAAGACTTTCCTGCAAAATCATATATTCACTTTTGATTTATCTTGTGACTAGTGACGAATAATTCAATATTAACCTTTTTCTGCAGTGGGCAGCAGCTATTGAAAGTTTGGACCAGGGCAGCCCTGGGTCAGGCAAGAGCTTTGGCATGCAGCAAAGGCCCGATGGTGATATTGAGATTGATGAGAAGTTTTGGGAGGAAGAATTCCACATTCCGACTTGCCAAAAATGCAGTGGAGTGCTCAAACCTGATGTAAGAATTTTGATTTTTTTGGTATAGATATAGGATTTACAATGGTGAAGATACTACCATCCTACTTACACTACAAATTATTGTTCATTGAAAATATCAAATAGTTGAACTACAATGAAATTTATGACCATGATTTGATTTCTTTGGCTTAAAAGTGTCAAGGGTTCTAACACATAACATAGCCGTTTGGAATTGTTCCACTATTCATTTTGGAGAAACATCAATGTATGCTTCTTTTGAAAGTATTGAAGGCATTGGTTAGTTTATTTCAATCCTTTAACAAACTGATGTATGCACAATCATGCTTTTCTGCATATAAGTTTGTGTACCTTGGATGGAGATTTTTTGTTTTATCTATATTTAGTATAAAATTGAATTAATTTGGATAAAACACGGTCCTCATTCTCTTTCCCCACTTTCTGTCTTAATAATTAAATCTATCTTGACTCAGCAATTATCAGCTGTTTTGGGTTTTTGTCACAAATTCATTTAAAATTGAATTTCCAAGAGGCTTCTCTCTTTTAATTTAATTTAATTTTCTTGTTTATGATATTTTCAAGGTTGTCTTTTTTGGTGACAATGTCCCCAAGGATAGAGCTGATAGGGCAATGGAGGCTGCCAAAGAATGTGATGCTTTCCTCGTACTAGGATCCTCTTTGATGACCATGTCTGCTTACCGCCTTATCAGGTACTTATGTTGTTATGTGCATTTTGTCGTATTAAATCATTATACTCTTTTTTTTTTTATTATTTAATCAGGAGTATCTACTAGATACCTTTATATGGGAATATCTATTTTTATATACTTTTTTTCACGTTCCAATCATTTAGACATCATATGAACATTTTTTCAAGAATTAACCTGTTTGATAACTGAAGATCATTAATTGCACTGTGAATGGCAAATATTACTAGTTGCATGTGTACCTTTAATAAAAATTAAGATAAAATTGACCCTCTTGTCTGGCTAGATGGGATCGACTGAATGTGGATGTTGCATCCCTTTCACTGTGCACTTTAATGTATCTCCTTGACATGTTCATGGTTATATTTTAATTTATTTGCAATGACGATGCTTCAGCAAGTGGAATCTTTGTGTTCTATTTGATTGAGAAGCATTTGATGGTAGCTTATTCTCAGTGAGATGATGCTGAAAATTATCAGACAAGTGGGGAGTTTCTGCTTTCGATGCAAACATTGACTGCATTATAATTACATTAACATATTTAATGAGAAATGAGATGATACTTAAACAAAAAAAAAAATGAGACAATAACGAATGCGACCTATGTGTCGTTTTCTTTTCTTTTCAGTTCAATCAACAGCTAATAAGATCTTGAATTTGAATTTTGCAGAGCTGCTCATGAGGCAGGTGCTAGTACTGCAATTATAAATGTAGGTGATACACGGGCTGATGATTTTGTGCCCTTGAAAATTAATGCCAGACTAGGAGAGGTATGGTACTTCAGAATTCAAATTAGCCGCTGGCCTGCACTGTGGTGACTATCTTTTCATGGCATTTTTTCACCATTTGTTGTTACAGATATTGCGCAGAGTGCTCGATGTTGGGTCTCTGAGTGTCCCTGCTCCATAAACAGTGAGGATTTATGGGAGAAGTTCCAGCTTCTTACTTCTCTTTTGGCATCAAGCTCTAAGGAATTAGAAGATTACTCATTTTGTCTTTATTATCTCAACTGAGAGGCTTTTGGTCCTTTTGGAAGCACAAGTGTATAGCTTAGTTCTGGTTTTAAAGAGGGAGAGATTTCTTTTGTATAGTTTTGTTCCCCTGGTTTTTTTTTTTTTCATCGTTGTGAACATCTAGTTCACTTTATGCATGTAACTCCCTTCTTTCTAGTATATTTTATATTCACGGTTTTCTGTTAACAAAAAAGAATTGTGTACCCCCATTTGTGGTTTGGGTTCAACTCGATTTAACAAGAAATTGAATAAAGGGTATGTTTCAAGTTTCAACTACAATAATTAGAAAGACTTGCACTTGTTGAAGGAATGAATTTGTACCTTGATGTTCTTAGGACATTAGTGTTTCAATGATGCAACAATTAATGACCATCCAATACGGGATTATTTGCAACCCAACCCATTGGGAGAAAGAACTTCATATCTGCAGACTTTGGTCAGATATGCCAAAAGTATGATATACCAGACTCTACACCAGCAGGTGCCTTAATTTTCAGATTTCCATAAAATATACACCTGTATACTGGTATATTGATTCACTAATCTATTTGTTTAAATAAAGTCCTGTTTTTGTCATATGTTTCCAGCTAGGTCGATGGTGATAAAATTGGAAATGCTTGCTGTGCAACTGAAAGGATTTAAAAGGGAACAATATGGAACAGTAACACCCGTAACAGTGAGTGTAGATTCACATCTGGTTCAGTCCTGCTAAAGAAAAATGAATTGGAGTTTTTGGTCTTCAAAATATGATTCCTGGATTTTCCAAAGGTCCATGAGGAATTGAATCTCTGACCTCTTAATAAAGGTCAGACTTGAAACCAGATCTTGTTTATGATGGAGTTGAAATAAAAAAATGGATCACCCAACCTAGGGAGAACTGAAACCAAATCTTGGTTAGGACAGAATAGAAAATAAGCAGCCTTAACTACCCAATCAAACTGCTAACTTACTGCATAACCAAGTAACTCAGAAAGCAATGTGAATCAGGGTAATTGCCATTGCTTTCCATGCCTTTTACTTCACACATCCATCGTTTTCAACAGAACATTCATACGAGAGAAGTAATGGCAGAATATGACATTGAGCAATCATAAGAGACAAATCATGGCAGAATATGGCATGACAAACATCAATGAGCAAGACAATTTAAACCCATATAAACAGGGAAACTTTAGGAGTTGTAAGGTTAAAACTGTTATCAAGATCAGGAAGTGATAGCACCCTGTTAAACCTCCAACCAGTAACAAGTAGTGCTCATCACCAAAACATTAGTAGTATCACATGAATAACGGGTGGTTCCATGGCACAAAACCAAAACCACAGTTATCATTCCCCAAGTATTAGAAGATCCACCAACTTTAATTCCCAAAAACCAAAAAGGAAAAGCCTAAGATTCCCATCAACAAATAAACAATTACTTAGAAGTATCAACATACCCTCCTAATACACCTAAGATTCACCAAGCGCTCTGTCAATAGCCTCCACATGATCACGCAGTATATTCCACTGAACCAGGGGAAAAAAATTATATTAGTAAATTTCCTATATAAACATTACAGAAAAGCATCAGGTGTTTAGAAACATACCTGATCCACGCTTAATGATATACCTGGAATAGATTGCGAACAGTCAATATAGGTCATGGATAATTTAAAAAGAAAAGAAAAGAAAAAAGGAATAACAGGTAATCAAAATGGACATAACTAGCACGTGCTTAAAGCATGCATGATAAGTAAGAATTTTGAGGAAAAATAATGTTAAAAATAACAACTGCAGATTAAAGATGGCAAAATTAAGAAATAAACTATCTGAAACATCAACCACAGATTATCAAGAGATCTTCCACAACCCTGGACTTCACAACAATATGGTGTTTTCATTCACAAGACAACAAGTACAACAATCAGCTATAGAACAGCTATGTCTGATCATTTCGCAACCTTTGCTAAAATGGGAACAACACTTGACTATGGATGAAGCAGAATCTAACCCAACAAATGCACATGTGGCAATACTACTCTTCTGAAACTTTTTCATCCCAAAATAATGTGACAACTGATTTTACAATATATGAACGATGACACCATGTAGTTCAGAAATTAGGAATTTGCAAAATCATTTGTCATCCAATCTGTGATGAAAAAACTTAGGGCAAGGCAATTTTAATATAAGTCCTATGACTCATGCACATAATATACCACTATGGTAAAAATCAAAAGCCAAACTAAAATGATTTCATTATTTGAACACTAAGAATTACATATGATAAACGAGACATTAGGGCCACTAATTAACATGATTAATCCATTAAATCCCAGAAAAATTAATAGAATAAGAGTTCCATAACTGAATCTGGAGCTGGGTTAACTTCAATTTCCAAAATAACATCATTTAATTAGTATTTATCCAATGCATAGAAAAAATTAAAAAAAACAAATTGTAAAAAAATTAAACCCAGTACAGAAACTTAAATTTCCAAAATAACATAATATAGTTTGTATAATTTCATCCAATGCATAAAAAAGATTGTTAAAAAAAAAAAAAAAGGAAAAAAATAAAATCCAGTTCAGCTCAAACTGATAAAAATAAAACCCTAAACCCTGATAGAAAGAAAAGAAAGAAACCTTTTTTGCCAGGCAATTGTTTGCCATCTTTGACAAAAAACTCACGAATATCAATCCAGATTTTGCCTTGCCAGTTCCTCACTGAAACTCTCCTGTTCTTCGATATCTACACACAATTATTTAACACCCCTTTACATTTCAAAATAAACAAACCCAAATAAAGAGAGAGAAATAACGTTACCTCGCAGACCACGATGTCATCGGATTCGTCGTCGGAGTCAGCTTTCGAAGCTTTCTTGGGTCGCGCGTGGGTGTCACCGCTGCCGTCAGACGCATACTCGTCCTCCTTTCTCTTCCCTCTCCACGACATTTCTCCTCAGTTTTTTGTAACAAGATTACAGTGAAAAATTTGATTGAAAGGAAGTAAAAGATTAGTGTAGAAAGTGGTATAGATTTTAGAATCTTTGTCGCTTCACTTGCTCTTTGCTATTAAATTGGGAGTATCCCCTGAGGTTTAATGTAACCACCAAATCCCCCCTGAAGTTTTGGTAATTCAAATGGTTAGTGGACCATTAGTGAGCCGTTAAAATATAAATTGTTAAGAGTTTATAAATAGGGTTATTTTGAGTCAGGTGACACTTTTATCATAAACTTATAACTACACTTGTTAACTTTAAGGATATTTTAAGTTAATTTTATGTGTAATATGAAATAAGTTTTTTTTTTTTTTAAACAACAATAATTTGAAAAAAAAAAATCATTAAGAAATTGACAAGTGTCAAAATAAAAATAAATGTGGACATATAGTAGAAAATAATAGAAAAAATAGAAAACTAAGGAAAAAAAATTGAAACTATACTTTATATATTAGTTTACATTTTTTTAATATATATTGCTTTATTTTTTAATTGGTATAATTATATATAAA
>WYDK02118170.1:2838325-2870731 GCA_009867345.2 Toxicodendron radicans
ATGACTCTGCATATGTTTTATTTAAAGAAAATTTTATTGAATTTTATTAACAGTTTCTCAAAAACTCACCCTCCTTTTGGAACCCGAATTCCACGGAGCACCCGGATCCTGTGAGATAAGGGCCACCCGGGAGGGGGTATGACATATATATATATATAACTTGAGGTTTACCTATTAACATTTCTTGAGGATGCCTTCACAATTGCCTCGTGTCTTGCACATATTTTCCATTTTCTCTCTTCCTAGGGTTTCTTGTTGTATTTATTGTGTGATACCCCATATTTCTTAATAAGCCTTATGGAGAATTTTGGGTTGTGTTTTAGGGTGTAAAGTGTAAGAAATTGAAACTTTTGAGGGAGTAAAGTGTCATAGCTGGAACAAGTGAGACCTAAAGTGAAAATTTCCAAGATATTATAAAAAGGGCCAGGGTTATATCAATTTGGGAAAAAACGAAAGAAGAAGAAAAAATTGAGAAAGAAGGGGGAGATTTCTACCGAGAAGAAAAAGAAGAAGAAGAAGAAGAAGGAAAAAAAGGAGCAAAAAAGGAAAAAAGAGAAAAGGGAAAGAAGGAAGGAGAAGATGGAGAGAAGAACAAAATTCGAGAGAGTTAAGAGGAGAGTGAGCCAAAGGAAGAAGAAGAAGAAGAGAAAAAGACTTTTGGGCAAATTTGTAAGTGGAAAATTCTAAAATCTTATCTTTAGCAAGTTTGCCTAAATTCCTTTCCAATTTTATTAGAAATGAAATGAATTGCAAATGTGTTCATGTTCATTCTTGCCCGAATTTGCTAATTGATCTATTAAAGGTGAGTTGGGTTACAATTGATTGCAAACATTTGTTAAGACATAGAATATTTGACATAAGGGTTTAATTACAAAATTTGACCATCCAGAATTTCGAAAACCATTTACGGGTTTTGGTTGAAGTTCGGATATGTTGTTGTATACATCTTAAGGAGTGTTTGAAAACTTATTTCACTCAAAAACTCGAAGTATTGAATTTTTGAAGTTTACCTTGTAATTATGGAAGCTTTATTCCGGTGTTAAAAAAATGTCTATCTTGGCAGGAACCTTACGTCGAGAAAGACTTTCTTATGGTAAGACCTTTTCCTACACAATCATACGTCATAATAAACTTACAAGTGGTTTGATGCCAAGTTTAGCGTCGACACTATTGACTAATGCTCTACTCTACTAAGTGTGAGCGGTTTTTTGTTAGCTAATTAGTGTAGTTAAGTTTGTTAGACTTTGTAGATGTGTGTGTCTAGTCAATAAAGGAATCATTAGTTTGTTAAGCTGCTATTACGCCAAGCTTTTGGACTGTATATATAGCAGCAGATACTTATAAACTGTTAAGTTTTTATTTTATTTTAGAGTTAACGACTTTTTCCCACCCAAATAATAGTTTAATGACACTTTTCCACCCACGGACTTTTAAAATACCATTTTACTACCCAAATTTATATTCCGATGACGACTAGAGAGCAACCGCAGTCCAGACTGTTAGGGCATTTGAAAAGGGGAGACCAATAAATCTTTTGGTGGTGGAAGGTTGGATTTTTGGTGTTGAGATTGATCAGAATTTGACTTGGGAAGGGCGGCTGCGCAAACCCTAATCGCTCGATTGTCGGCAATTGGCTCGGTCTACAGGAGTAGGATTTGAGGGGTTTTGGTGAGTAATGATCGGGGAAGAGAATGGTGGTGGTGGTGGTGGTGGTGGTGTGGAGTTGCAACGATACAAGAATCGGAAACATAATATAAATTTAGGTAGTAAAATGGTATTTTAAAAGTCTGTGGGTGGGAAAGTGTCATTAAACCCTTATTTGGGTGGGAAAAAGTCTTTTATGCTTTATTTTAGTAAAAGGTCTATGTTTTTAGAAGTTTGTAAGCTTCTTTAAGTATCATAGCCACAAAAAATTTTCCTGGCCATTCTCAATTACCAAACACAAATATTTTCTTATAAAATTTTCAAAATTTTGTGAAACAGCAAGATAAAGTTCTTAGATTAACATCGCAAGCTCCTACTACTTAGGTTACATCGTTCTCTTCTCTTACTCCTTCCACTTTCCCTCCAATTACACTAAAACTTGCTTAGAAAAACTATACCTACTAGAGTACACAAGTAATTTCTGTTGTCCTTCACCATCTGAATTTGTTTCAATAACTACTAGTAATGGTTATGTTGTTACTAGACTGAATCCAGTATATGCTGCTTGGTGTAGAATGGATCAATTGTTATAGAATTGGCTGATTTCTTATATATTTGAACCTATGATGAGGCATATTGTTAAATGTCATACTGCACATGATATCTGGATTACATTGGAAAAACTAAACATCAATCAAGCCAAGTCACAAGTAATGCATGTAATACTCTGTATTTTTGTAATTTTATAAAATCTTATTTTGTGATTTTGAGGGAGTAAAGTGCAAGAATTTGGAAGTTTTGAGGGAGTATAGTGCAATATTCGAAACAAGGGAGGACTAAATTGAAATTCGTCAAGATATTTTGGTGACATAGTATTCGTTCAAAATAAGTGACGAAGAGAAAGAAAAAGAAATGAAAGAGAGAAAGTGAGGTGAAGAAGAATGAAAGAAAAATTGAAGAGTGCTTGGCTTTTGGGTGGAGCATTGAATTGGTGAGTGGGATTTAACAAAAATTCTTTTCAAACTCAAATTAAAGCCTTTGCATGTTAAATTTTATAATGCTATTTCAATGATTGAAGTAATTTTGTGTTAAGTGTGATTATTTGGTAAATCCGACCATGAAAATCAGTAATAGCTTCATCATCATACACAACTAGATTTTCAAAATCAGTCACAAGTCTCCTAAATCTAGTTTTCTTAACCACATTAGTCCTTCGTTTTTAACCTGAAGCTTATCCCATATATCTTTAGCAACTTCACAATTGCAATAAGTTTCATTTGATTCACAGAAACAACATTAAAAATAACATGAATGGCTTTAGAGTTAAAGTTTGCAAGTTCGAGTTCATCTTTAGTCCATTCATTTATGGGTTTAGGCTTTGACTCGTTATTCTCAACAACTACATGTGTTTTCCATCCATGAACAACAAAGATCCAGATTCTTTCATAGATTGATTTTTAAGAAGACATTCATCATAGGTTTCCAATATGGGTATTTTCGTTATTCTAAAATGGGTTGTCTATGAGTGGAACCTCCTTCAATAAAGAAAGTCATCTTAACATACTCCAGATGTGAACCCAACAATAGATATGTGGACAGAAAAACAGAAAAGGCACAGATCACAGATTCATATCAGATCAAATCACTCAATAAAAATACATAAAAACACAATCAAACAGAATCATTGAAGTAACTTATCAGTTCTAGCTCTGATACCATTTGAAAGTTTATGATTAACCCAGTTAATTAAAACTTATGCAGAATATGTTGATTGTGTTCTTAAGTTCATTCAAGCTTGTGGGTTTGTCCATTCATCAAGATAGCAATAGGCAGAAAGTAAAGCACACAAGAACATTTAAATGGTACGGCCAAAACAACATACATCCATGGGACCACGTTCAGACGAAGCAAATCCATTATAGCAAACATTCACAGTTCAATTACAAAACCAAAGTTAAGGATAAGTTGTACGACACTCCCGTTATCACAACACTTCAACTTCACCATCTGGTTGATCTTCGTTCTGCCATAACTTGTTTTAGATCAAGAAACCATTTGAAAAGCTTGAGCTCTACTCCAGCTTCAAAGCTGAAGACAACCTTCAGCTCTATCGGCTTGAGATTTCTTCAAGCTTCAATCAAAGGAACCAAGTTCCTTAAAACCCAATAATGAAAAATATAAAAGATGTTCAATATGTGAGCAATAGATCCATAAATGAAACCTGACAAAATAGAGAATAAGCTCTTTGAAAATTTCAGAGCACAATCACAAATTTTAGGGTAGGTGCCCTAGAACCAATCAAAGTTGTAATCAAATATTGTGTATCATGTTCATATAATTAATAAAAGGAAATTTATTATATCGTGTAAATCGTATTTAAGTATATGTTGTGATACATGCCCTTAGAATGGTGGAACTGTGACGATGGTATAGAGTGCTTGAAATCTAGATAGTGAGAACCCTATGATCACTTATAGTGGCCATTCTAAAAACGTCCGTAGCCTCAGTATTATTTTGACCTAGGACACAAATAATATTATAAGACTATCATCGTGTTGAACGACCTTGTCGAAAGACAATGACGGATCTCACTTGTCAAGGTTATTTGGTTACAACCTGGTGCGACGCATGGGTGCTTGCTTCATGAGTAAGTTCACTAGACTGGCCCATCAGAGGATTCCATATAGATGGCAACCCTAGTGTCTATAGAATAAATCCTCTAACGAATGGTGGTGCATGTGATTCTTAGACTTGAGATCATTGGAGCGCTTTGTGCACCAATTGGTGTAGTTTAACACTAGCCCAACGTAGTCCTTTTTAGGATTATCAGAACGGTGGTGATTGGCTGCATCGAGAAATGTATTGGGGCTATGGTGGATCAACAAATGAATCATCACTCTCGGATATGGGAGAAAATATCTCACAACGTAGTTCGGTTGTATTGGCAACGACAATAAATCTATGGCTGTAGTGGGATTGAGTTGTCGCTCAATCCAATTTCTTATACTGGTCGTTGATCCAATAACTGAACATTTTATTATCAAGGGTTAAGTATTTGAGGTTGGCACTATTTCTGTGCCTCAGCTTTGATGAGAAATGGATGATGAAAGGATCGAATTACACTGTAACCATACAGTTGACAAGTAGCTATTTCGCTGAATCATTATCTATTTGGTGACCATGATGCCTTGCTAGGGGCCAATCTTGGTCTGTGTGTAATGAGACGATGGATTGGTGTTAATTGCGATACTACCCACTGCCAATATGATGGTGAGCCTACGGGTCACACACATAAAGGGACAGTTCAAGAATTATAAGAATTGAGGGGCAATTTTGTTTTTCTGATAAAAGGGTATTTTGGTAATTTTGCCATGCAATTAAATTTACTGAGGTCGATGCCTGTGTCCAATTTTATATTGGAATTTATTTAGTAAAATTACATAAAGAATATTTTGGTAATTTGTTGTGCAACTAAATTTGCTGTCCAATTTTAATTGGAATTAATAATAACAAATTACATATTAATTAATTGTAAATTGATATTAATATTTATATTGATATTAATAAATTTAATTAAAATGGAATATTCTTGTTATTCCAAATAGGAATAGGCTTAGCCTTATTCCACATTGGAATAGGGTTTCTTAAAATGCCTATAAAAGGAGCACTTAAGTGAAACAAATTATTTGAATTAAAAAACCCTGAGCACTGTTCATACGGGTTACTTTTCACAGAGAGTTTTTCTTTGAAAAACTTAGCCCTTTTCTTATTCCTTGAAGCCAACTCTTGATCTAGGAAATCAACCTTTGGTGTTTTGATCCTTCCCTTGTGTGGACTGCGTAAGTTCAATCCTATTCTTGGATTGGTTGGCGATTTTTCAGATTACACAAAGTTTGAAGGAGCTGTCTACGTTGGTAAGAACAACTAAAATCTTGTATGGTTTTGTTTATATTAACGTTAACATGTAAATTGTATAATTTTGTATTCGGATCATTGGGATGGAATTGATTTTAATTTTGTTTCCCATTTCTTTCCGCTGCGTTTTCTTAAATTAGTTCTTAACAGTGGTATCAGAGCCACATATATTTAAATTATATAGTTTAATTTCATGTTTGAGGATATGTGATTTGTTGATTGCATATTAGGATGTTAGATTGATTATTTTGATGATATTTAATCTGTTTAATCAATTTAATTGAATTCAAAATTGTATTATTTTGATTGTTGATGGATTTAAATTGTGCTGGAGCGTGTGTGTATGTGGACTCACGTCGTTGCACGAGAACAGACCCGAAAAACGAGTTGTAGCTCGTTCTGCCCAGTTCGGGTTCGTGGTGGCGTTGGCAAACCAACGATTGCTGTAGCGATCGTTGTTGTTGGTGGTGATCGCCGCAGCGATATATCACATCGCTACAGTGATCGAGCTTCACAGCTCGCGTTGTTCATCAACGATCGCCACAGCGATGGTAAGTCATCACCTCAGCGGCCGACCTTCTTCTAGCGATCGTTGCAGCGAGCATAATGCTCGATGCGGCTAGTGTGCTGTTGTTCATATCACTTTGTAGCACGATGGACGACAATTCAGAACTGATTTCAGGACAATGTTAATCCTGCAATTAAAGGGTAATATTGGTAAACTACTTCCTTAATTCAAAATTGATTGTTTTGAATGTATGCATGTTCTTGGATGAATTTTGCGTGGTGCCCAGTTTTGGGTATGTATGACTGTAATTTGTTTCATTAAATAGAGTCTGCGTGCTCTGCCTTTCTCTTCGTTCTTGATGTACATTCTTTTCTCAACATACTCCCCTCGAATGTAAATTGAGGTTTCCAAATTTATTGATGTAAAATTAGTATAAGTTTTTAATTTTACTTTAAATTTTGTAATGTTGTAAGTTGTAATGTACTTGAAGATGAGGCGAGGATAAAGCGATCATACTTGAAGACTCAAGATTAATTTTACAATAATCCCTAGGTTAACCTACCGTTTCCTCTTGGCTCTAGGAAAACGGTTTTAGTTAGGCCATGTACCGGCACGTTTAAGTTTGCCGTTTAGTCGCATGTTAAGGGTGTATGTTACCATGATAACATGTTAACAAGATTAAACTTGGTGAGACAAATAATAAAACCCCTTAATAAAGTATATCAAGTCAAACATAACGCAACGCCTTCCATCACCATGCATTAAATCAAACCATTGTTCGTTGTGACTTTTTTCGCCAAAGCGAAGGGTACACTTTTACCAATGAGAGGTTTAAACCGCATTGGAGTTTTTCTTTAATGGTGATGGGTTGACTTGACAAACGTATTTTGCTTGTTCGCCAAAGCAAAGGTTGATAAATACGTTAGAGGCATAATAGAGAAGTACACTTGTTATGTGTACGTGGCGATATGTAGTGTCCACTCTATTGATCCGAGAGTTACACTTGAGGATAATGGTTGGTGCCATTAGCTTGTGTAATTGGTTTGATAGCTGAATTTGCATTGGAGATTAATGGTTGGTGCTATTAATTGGTATATATTAAGTTTGTTGACCTGCCCATTGATCCATTTTAGCTTGTTTGCCAAAGCGAATGTGTAAAAATGGAGTTGATGGGATCTCAGCCCATTAAGAAGTCCAACGGGCCTTCCCGAGTTTAATAGTAAAGGCTATTAGCTTGAGGAAAATAGTGGGAGTAATTACTTGATTAAAAGCCTAATTAAATAATTTAAAGCATGATACTTATTTTGTTTTATTTGCATATGTAGATTCGAAAATGGGCAATTCACTTTCATTGCGATCGATCATTGAGAAAGAGAACAAGTTGGATGGTAATAATTTCCTGGATTGGTATAGAAATCTTTGGATTGTACTTGAGTCCAAAGGAAAATTATACACCATCGATCGGGCTCTGGTTCTAGAACCTGATGTTAATCTCACTCACCAGGAGCAAGATGTTTATCAGAGACGTCTGGATGATGCTAACATTAACCTTGTTAAGTACATCATGCTAGCATCTATGACACCTGAACTACAGAAACAGTTTGAAAATTTAGATCCATCATCCATAATTTTCCACCTTCATCGTAGCGAAAGGTACAAAGTGTCAAAGCAACTATTCAATTGCAAGATGGAGAAAAGTACTAAAGTCGGCCCTCATGTACGCAAGATTGCTTAGTACATTGAGACGTTTAACTTTTTGGGTGTTTATCTGGACGATGACTTAGTTACAGACTTAGTTACAGACTTAGTCTTGTAGTCCTTGACTGATAAATTTTCCAAGTTTATATTGAATTTCAATAAGAACAAAATGGAAAGATCCCTGCCTGAGCTAATCGATATGCTAAAAGTTGCTGAAAATGACTTTGAGTCTAATGGTGAGATAAGTAAAGAGAGGAAAGTAGTTTGCTTCTTCTATGGCAAGTCTGGCCATTAGAGGAAACACTACAAGGCCTTTCTAGCAAGTAAGAAGAAGTTGACTGCTTCTTCTTCAGGTATGTACATGATTGAAATAAATCTTTCTCCTGTTACATCTTGGGTCATTGACTCTGGATGTGGTACTCACATTTGTAACAATGTGCATAGACTAAAACAGAGTAGATCACTCACAAGTGGAGAGGTGGACCTACGAGTTGGAAATGGAGCACAAGTGGCTGCATTGGCTGTAGGATCTTATTATTTGTCATTGCCCACAGGGTTTGTTTTGGAACTTTCAGATTGTTATTATGTTCCAACAGTTTCTAGAAACGTTATTTCTTTATCTATTTTAGATAAACTTGGATACCATTTTACGATAACTGATGGATTGATGTCTTTTGGTTTAAATGATGTTCATTATGGAACTGCTTGTTTACATAATAGATTGTATGTTCTAGAACTAAATAATAAGGAAGTTTTCAATCTTGAAAGTAAAAAAGCCAAGCATGGCGATCTAAACCAAACATACCTCTAACATTGTAGACTGGGTCATGTTAATCAGAATCGTATTGCAAAACTCCACAAAGATGGAATTTTGGACCCATTTGACTTACAATCATATGAGGTATGCGAGTCATGCCTTTTAGGCAAGATGACCAAATCACCGTTCACTGGACAAAGTGAGAGGTCTACGAAACCCTTGGACATTATCCATAGTGATGTATGCGGCCTATTTGGAGTTCAAGCCGGAGGTGGATATTCTTATTTCATCACATTTACTGATGATTTCAGTAGATATGGTTATGTTTACCTTATGAGACATAAATCTGAATTCTTTGACAAGTTCAATGAATTCAAGAATGAAGTACATAATCAACTGAGTAGAAGTATTAAGATTCTTCGCACTGATAGAGGATGAGAATACTTAAGCTCAAAGTTTGGTGAATACCTGAGAGAATTTGGGATAGTGTCACAACTCACACCTCCTTATACACCACAACATAATGGTGTATCAGAAAGGAGAAATCGAACCTTGCTTGATATGGTTCGATCTATGATGAGTTTGACTGATCTACCCACATCATTCTAGGGTTATGCCTTAGAGACTGTGATTCATACACTAAACCGTGTACCGTCAAAGTCTGTAAATAAGACTCCATATGAGTTGTGGACTGGGCGCAAGCCTATATTGTCTTATTTGAGAATTTGGGATTGTGAAGCTTATGTCAAGAAATTGACGTCAAGTAATCTTGCTCCAAAATCTGATAGATGTATTCTCGTGGGGTATCCTAAGGAAACTAAAGGATACTACTTCTACCATCCAGAAGAGCACAAAATTTTTGTTGCTTGAACCAAGGTCTTCTTAGAGAAAGAATTTCTCTAAAGAAGAACTAGTGGGAGGAAGATAGAACTAAGCGAAGTTTTGATTCCATAAGATACGGCAGACGAAGGACAGGATGATATGCTAAATGACTTTGTAGAACATCGTGAGGAGGTTACTCCACATTCTGTGGAACAAAGTGAACCACCTCAAGTGATGCAAGAGTTGCGTAGGTCTGGGAGATTACGTCACGATCCCGAGAGATATGATTTTCTTATGACTCAGCAAGGTGACGTACTAGTCTATCAAGACGATGAACCCAGAACCTACGATGACGCTGTATCAGATCCAGATTCTATTAAATGACTTGAAGCCATGAAATCTGAAATGGACTCCATGTACCAGAACCAAGTTTAGACTCTGGTGGATCCACTCGAAGGGATAAAACCCATAGGGTGTAAATGAGTTTTCAAGAAGAAAACTGACATGGATGGTAACGTGCATACCTATAAAACACAGCTGGTTGCAAAAGGTTTCAAACAGAAGCATGGCATAGACTTGATGAAACTTTTTCACCGGTTGCGATGCTAAAGTCTATTCAAATTTTGCTTGTGATTGTTGCATACCATGATTATGAGATTTGGCAAATGGATGTCAAAACAGCTTTTTTGAATGGAAACCTTGTAGAGGATGTCTATATGACACAACCCGATGGTTTCATTCTTGAGACTGAAGCTGGTAAGGTATGTAAGTTGCAGAGGTCCATTTATGGACTCAAGCAAGCTTCAAGGAGCTGAAATATTCGTTTTGACAAAGCCGTAAAGGAATTTGGCTTTATTAAAAAAGAAGATGAGCCTTGCGTGTATAAAAAGATTAGTGGGAGCGTAGTGACATTCCTAGTATTGTATGTCGATGACATATTGTTTATTGGGAATGATGTACCAATCTTGCAATCGGTAAATACTTGGTTATCCAAGTGCTTCTCCATGAAGGATTTAGGGAAGACAACCTATATCCTCAGTATTGAGATCTATAGACGTAGATCGTGTAGGCTGTTGGAATTAAGTCAAAGTACATACGTAGACAGTGTGCTGAAAATATTCAACGTGAAAGAATCCAAGAAGGGATTCCTTGCCATGTCACATGGGTATATCTCTCTGAGGATAGGTGTCCTAAAAACATAAGAAGAGAGAGAGAATATGAGTAGGATTCCATATGCATTAGCTATTGGGTCTATCATATACACCATGTTATGTACTCGGATTGATGTCTTAGGTGCATTGAGCATTTGTAGAAGATATCAATCGAATCCAGGTGAAAGACACTGGATAATAGTCAAGAAAGATCTTGAAGGATGCATTCTTGGTTTATGGAGGTGAAGATGAGCTCACTATTAGAGGATACAGTGATGCTAGTTTCCAGACTGACAAAAATGACTTTCGATCGCGATCAGGACACATGTTTTGTCTTGATGGTGTTGCAGTGTAATGGAAGAACTCCAAGTAAAGCATTGTAGTAGATTCTACAATGAAAGTTGAGTATGTAACACTGTCTAATACGGCCAAGGTCGCGATTTGGATCAAGAAGTTCATTGCTGAACTTGAAAGGGTTCTGAGCATTGTTGATCCAGTAGAGCTTTACTGGGATAACAATGGTGCCATTTCTTAGGCTAAGGAACCTCCGTCTCACCAATGATCCAAACACATACTCAGATGATCCCATATGATCAAGGAGATGTGCAAATAAGCAAAGTGCTCATGGATGACAATATTGCAGACCCGCTGACAAAGCCTCTGTCGCAACAGAAGCATGGTAGGCACCTAGCGTCAATCATGAGCATGGGGTAGGTGCCCTAGAGCCAATCAAAGTTGTAATCAAATATTGTGTATCATGTTCATATAATTAATAAAAGGCAATTTACTATATCGTGTAAATCCTATTTAAGTATATGTTGTGATATATGCCCTTAGAATGGTGGAACTGTGAAGAGGGTATCAAGTGCTTGAAATCTCGATAGTGAGAACCCTATGATCACTTATAGTGGCCATTCTAAAAACGTTTGTAGCCTCAGTATTATTTTGACCTAAGGCACAGATAATACGGTAAGACTATCATCGTGTTGAACGACTCTGTCGAAAGACAGTGACGGATCTCACTTGTCAAGGTTGTTTGGTGACAACCTGTTGCGACACATGGGTGTTTGCTTCATGAGCAAGTTCACAGGACTGACCCATCAAAGGATTTCATATAGATGGTAACCCCAGTGTTTATGGAATAAATCCTCTAACGGATGGTTTAGACTTGAGATCACCGGAGCGCCTTGTGCACCAATTGGTGTAGTTTGACATTAGCCCAACGTAGTCCTTTTCAGGATTATCAGAACGGTGGTGATTGGTTGCATCGAGAAGTGTATTGGGGCTATGGTGGATCAACAAATGATTCATCACTCCCGAGTACGGGAGAACATATCTCATGACGCAGTTCGATTGTATTGGCAACGACAATAAATCTATGGGCATAGTGGGATTGAGTTGTCGTTCAATCCAATTTCTTATACTGGTCGTTGATCCAATAACCGAACGTTTTATTATCAAAGGTTAAGTATCTGAGGTTGACACTATTTCTGTGCCTCAGCCTTGATGAGATATGGATGATGAAAGGATCAAATTACACAATAACCATACAGTTGACATGTAGCTATTTCGCTGAATCATTATCTATTGGGTGGCCATGATGCCTTGCTAGGAGCCAATCTTGGTCTGTGTGTAGTGAGACGATTGATTGGTGTTAACCGCGATACTATTCACTGTCAATATGATGGTGAGCCTATGGGTCACACACATAAATGGACAGTTAAAGGATTATAAGAATTGATGGGCAATTTCGTCTTTGTGATAAAAGGGTATTTTGGTAATTTTGCTGTGCAATTAAACTTGCTGAGGTCAATGCCTGTGTCCAATTTTATATTATAATTTATTTAGCAAAATTACATAAGGAATATTTAGGTAATTTGTTGTACAATTAAATTTGTTGTCCAATTTTAATTGGAATTAATAATAGCAAATTACATATTAATTAATTGTAAATTGATATTAATATTTATATTAATATTAATTAATTTAATTAAAATGAAATATTATTGTTATTCTAAATAGGAATAGGGTTAGCCCTATTCCACATTGGAATATGGTTTCTTAAAGTGCCTATAAAATGAGCACTTAAGTGAAACAAATTATTTGAATTAAAAAACCCTAGGCACTGTTCTTACGGGTTACTGATCTAGCAAATCAACCTTTGGTGTTTTGATCCTTCCCTTGTGTGGACTGCGTAAGTTCAATCCTATTCTTGGATTGGTTGGCGATTTTTCATAGTACACAAAGTTTGAAGGAGCCGTCTACGTTGGTAAGAACAACTAAAACCTTGTATGATTTTGTATATATTAACGTTAACATGTAAACTGTATAATTTTGTATCCGGATCATTGGGATGGAATTGATTTTAATTTTGTTTCCCATTTCTTTCAACTGCGTTTTCTTAAATAAGTTTCTAACACAAATATCATAATATTCAGGCTCAAAGTGCAAGGAAGAAGAAGATAGGTTTAACTATCCTTGCCAAAAACAATGTCCACAATACATGTGCCATTTACTTTTTAAAAACATCAAATGCTTTTTTGTAGGATCACCATGCATAAGAATGACATATGTAAAGTGACACTCAATACTCTTTTTTTTTTTTTTTTTTTTGATAAGAAAGATAAAAATCTAAAAAGTAAAGTGACACATGTTCAATAAATTCGACACTCCAGATGTTTACACGATACAAAATGTGCCCACATTAAATGTAAACAAAAATGAACAGAAAACTGATTGTGCTTAACCTATCAAGTTCTTCAAATCCGGTTTTTTACCAAGTCCCATAAATCTTGAGACTTAAACAATGTTCGTATTTTCCCGGACCAATAATGGTAATTTTTGGTCCTAGTAAGAATGGGAATGTTTTGGGTATTGGAGACACTATTGTTGGCTGCAATGTAATCGTGAACTCTTAGCTCTCAGTTCTCTTTTCTTTTTGGTGGACTATCAACTCTTAACAAAAGAAACATGCTCTAATACCACAATGTAGGACCAGATTGCAAACGTAACTTTTGTAAAGTGAACAAACACATTCAATATTGAATTGAATAGTTTTCCACACAACTGAAACATCAAAGATTACAATAAAATTCTTATAAAAAGTATTAATTCATATAAAAAAAAAATACATAAATACAAAATTAAAAATTATATATGATACCTTTTTTTAGATAGGAGAAAAAAAACACTCCATCATTCAATCTTCATCTTCAACTCTTACTTGATCTTCAAAAGATCTCTTATTGACAGCAAAACACAAAAGAATTGATATTAGTATATAACAAATACACTTATAATAAGCTATGCAAGTCTAAAACTTGTGTTACTATACGAACAAATTAATATAATTAGGTGCAAAATTTTACCGTATCATCCTCAAAGCTTATTTTTCTTGTAATGATTGTATCTTTATTTTTATTTTAAAATAAAAATATATTTTAAATAGTAAAATTTATTATGCTATATAATTTTTTTTATTTGTACAAATTGGTACCTTGGCCTAGGATATGAGGGATATTAGGCAATACATATGAATAATGTTATACTTACAATTGAGTCATATAAACTAGTCATATAACTAAACAAATATTATACAAAATTTATGTAAAATAACTACTCTCTTATATTTTTTCTCTGATTGTATGGTTCAGTTATAAGCATAACATTATTCTAGTATATATACTCGCTCTATTTTGAGCCATTCAAAGCTATTATTCCACATTGACTTATGACCCTTATAACATAAATTTAATTACTTTAAAAGGTTTTGCTTTTTTTTTTTTTTATTATTCAGAGGTTCGTTCAAATCAGCTTACGCACACCTCGATTAGTCCCCCGCCTCGAACAAAGCTTCTGAAACATGACAAACTCTACGGTCCGTGACCAATAATATTAGTTGTCTTTCTTGTGATTCAAACTTGAGACCATAGAGAAAGCAAACCCCTTAGCCCCAAGCCTTGTTTATTTACTACTTCAACATTGTCGGAAAAAAGTAACACTTGGTTTTATTTTTATTCCTTTTGTATTTCACATATTGCTCTTTCGTATAATTAATTTATTCTTACCTTATGACGTGAGTTATTCTTTAGTATAACACTTGATGTTGCGAATTTCTTTACCAATTCGAATTTATTCTTTTCCTTTTTAATCTTTAATTATCAAATAATTTCAGTAATTATCCAATCAAATAGTGTGCAGCTATGGATAATATAATTAATAGGATACGATAAATGCAATACAATTTTATATAAAACTCACAACAAAAAATAAGCCCTTGATTTTAGAAAATATCTAGTATAATATAATATATAATTAATTATGATTTGAGATCAAGATCCTCTCTTGATATGAGTTCACTTGAACTTTTAAGGATCTTATAACACTTATACATTTTTATTTATTTTTGGTTTAGAGTTTTTTGTCTAGTATATTCATATTTTGTAACTACGATCAGAGATGATCGTTCATATCAAAAGAGGATCTCGGTTCAATTAGATTAACAAAGAAACCTCTGAGTGAAGATATAATATTTTTTATTTACTTTTAAAATGTGATTAGAAAGGTAAAGATAACTTTAATGGAAGGAGGACTATTTTTATTTATTGGTACACGTACGTTATAAAATTATAATACAATTAATTACATAAATTATTTAATAATGTAGATGATGGCGTGTATTTATAAGTTGATTTCAGTTCCTATTCTTCTAATATAATTTCAGTTCCTCTCAACGTTTCCTATATATGGATCCTAATTTGTTCGACGCTGCAGCTAACGGTAATATTAAACCCTTCATGGAGTTGGAAGGCGCCACATTTTGAGCTTCAGCAGATTTTAACACAAATACTCAAGTATACAATCTTGCATATCAACATCAAATCCCAAAAGGAAGGAAGGGTATCAACAGAATTCGTGACAAAAATACTTGAAATGTGTCCATCACTACTACTGCTAGTCAATGCAGAAGGTGATGCTCCCATCCACTTCATGTTGCGGCTAAATGCGACCATTCTACTATAGTGGAACTTCTTATTCAACGGGCGAAAACTGAAGAGGGAAAAATTGATTCAGACAGTGGGCTCCATAAACAAAGGTGAAAACCATATCAACCATTAAAGGAGGCCTCCATAAACAATTCCTCTAAATTGTTCAGTGCTGCCTAAACATTACAACTTTGTGCTATTAATTCCTATCTAACAACTCTAATCTTTACTATAGGCATAATATTACCTCTATACTTACGCATGCTATTCACTGGGTATTTTGGTTGGCAAGAGCACAATCACATTGCAGCAAGAAAACAGCCCTCCTGCAGTTTTGCAATTCCCTAAAATCATACAAACTTTGCACCTCTACATAATATAACATGCTAGCACGGTCTTCCACTGTTAGAAGGCGCTGCTAATTGGTTGCTTAAACCATCTGGGTAGCCAACTGTCCGCTTTTGAGATTTGTTAGATTCCTTATTCGTGCTCCATGATGACTTGCTCACACTACTTTCTGGTTCTGCCTGTTGCTGCTTTGGTTGTTCTCTTAAACCTGGGTATGCCAGTCTCTCAAGCCTCTCTTGTTTATGCAAATCCATATTTGAACCTTTCGCCGTACAACTCGATGTTCTCATAGGAATAGCAAGGTGATGAGGATCAGTAGATAAGATATTGTCAGTACTTGGCACAGGCATCTTGTTACTCTTCAGTTTTTCTTGAACCTGAACATAATACGTTCAAATACTAATATTTATAGATGACCAATTTCTTTCATTTCCATAAATGATTGCACTTGGAAACAGTTAATAGAATCATAACAATATATAACAATATATATATATATATATTATAGGAAACATTAATATATTAAAATATAGAAAAAAGATACAACGGCAGACCAAGTGTCCACTGTAGGAGAGTTGGATTTTTACAAAAAAGACTCAAAAATCTTGTGTATAAGACACCAAAAATGGAGAAAAAACAGCATCCTAAAAACCAGAAAAACATAACACATCAACTCAAAACCCCTATCCAGTTATGACAATACTTTCAAATACTGATATCTATAGATGGCCAATTTCTTTCATTTCCATAAATGATTGCACTTGGAATCATAACAATAAAAACTGCAGATATATAATGAGCAAACAAATAGCTTTAGCAGTTGTATTTAAATTACTAGCTGGACTCAATGTTGCCAATACCAAGCTTTAGTTCAAATATACATGCTGCAGATCATTACCGTCAGAATCTAATTATTATTACATATCTCAAGATGTATTTTTTGAACAAATGGTGTAATAAGTGAAACGAGTTGTTGGGTTGTAAACCCTTGTAAACTGAAATAAAAATTAGAAATGTCAGAATCATATCTAGTTAATTAATGAATGAGAAGTGAAGACCCCACTTTTTTCTTTGGGATGAGCTACCAGCAGAAATCAGAGCAAGAAAACAGTAAATAGGGGGAAAAGGGACATCTAAGAAAACTCCTAAGAGCTCAGAAATTGGGAAGTTTAAGAACAATGAATCAATTATTTTTTCTTTCTGAAGAAACAGTAGAGGATTGAAAGATTAAGAATATGAAGTTTCGAAGAAAATTGAATTGGATTTATAGGAATTTATTTATGAAAATGTGTCCACACCTTCTCATCACCATGTGCTGCCCTTCGACGGTCCTTTGCCCTATAGATTGCTTTCTTTATCCCAAGACTGTCCATGACTCCAATTGGCCATAATTCTGCAAGCTGAATCATATACACAATACAGAGATATAATGGCTCATCAGGCCCCCATAAGTTTGAAATATAATCCTCTGAATTGTGAAACAAATTCCTATGTATATGAAGAAACGAGCAAGAACAATTGTTACAAAAACTGGGATAGAAAGTAACACATCAACTTGAAGACAGAACCCGAATGAGAGTAAACCAATTTCCTGCTCATCAATCTACATTATTTGTTCAAAACTACCACTAGGACATTTAGAAAATACAGTTTAAGATGAAATGGAATGGCAAAACATGATCTGTTGCAATTCCACAGGTATTTAAAATTAACTCGCTACATTAAAACAACTTCCAAATCCTGTATATTCAAAACTTGAACGCATGGATGAGAAGAAAATTTATTTAGAAGTCACATTCGCAAACTGTACAAACGTAGGTCAGACAGGATACATCAACTTAGACTGTTAGGAACCGTTGAAAATTCTTTTTGGTATTTGTTTTCGAGAATGAAAGCAAAAATTGAATTTTGTAATCCAGGCCACCAGAATGGTTCCTCTTAACATTTTCAGAAAACGGTATTCAGTTAATGAGAAAGGTAAAAAACATCTATCAAAGTTTTTAGAAAAATAACAACTATTTATCTAATACAAATATTATAATATATTAGCGTTCTTAGAATGTTTAAATCAAATAAAAATTAATTAATAAACATTTCAAACAACCTAAAGAGCTTTCTATTTTTTTTATAATCAATCTAAAGAAATTGTGAAAATAGCTCAAAATGTTTTTACAATTTCCTGTACAGAAGTAAAAATGGTTTCTCTCTTTTCGAAAAACATTTCTAAATGCAATTCTAAGACTGTTTTTCCTTTATCTGGAATTTAGAAAACACCAAATCATTTTACAAAAATGACAATGAATGCATCCTTAACTGTTGACATCTAGCATAGTACTTATTGCAAATTGTAAAACATTCTCCACAATCTCTTCATGTGGTCTCCTTTCATATTCCCAAAGTAACATCTAAAATCATGCAAGCTGCTAGGCTGGCATGGTACTAACATAACTACACAAGTTCTATCTTTCCCAAATTTGAGGCTGATAGGAACCCATCCAATAACTCAAACAATTGAGCTAGGCAGTGAGTCTTTCATGCGCTTGAGTAAAACTCTCCTTAGAAAACCGGTTTGCCAAGAGAGGGTGTCCAAGCTTTTATAACCCACATGTCCACCCCTTTCCCTTTCAATGTGGGATTCTAACATTCTCCCACGCTTTGAGACCCAATGATATTAGATTATAATGCCGAACCTTATTCTTTCACCAATTAGCACCATACAGAAGTAATCAATGTCGCAGAAAAAAAATGTTCAGGTAGTTCATACTGGGAAAAGAGAAAATGAAAATAGAAAAACAAATATACTACCTCAGTATATAACTTTCTAATTTGTGGACCTTTGTCTTCATCCATCCCCTAGATATTAATCAGCAATATCAGTAACATGTAAAATTACTAATGCAATATAACACAACTAGTTGGCATGGTACAAATGAACACCTGGATGTATAGGTCATAAAGATCACACATTTTGTCCTCCAGTGCACTATTCATACTAAATTTTTCTCTGTGGACTCTTTTTTCCTCTGAACCAAAAGCTTCTTGAAAATTATCAGCTGCTCCATCACTCTGTTTAAATGCCTGATGAAGGTTATACATTTGCATAAGGGACAATAGAATCAAAGTTGCTATCAGATTTTGTCACAAGACTAAACACATTCAGTAGCAGCCCAAGAATCTTTCTCAACTTAGAAAGCATTATATAGAATTGAGCCTAAGAATGTTCTTTGTAACATCGGAAAACATTACATGAAAATTAATAGAGGTAAACATTACATCAAAATGACTTTCCATCAAATTATCATTGGTAAGCATTAAAAAATTGCATTATTTGCAATCTAATTTTTACAAATTCTCGCTTCTTGAGAGGAGTGTTTACTTTTATTAAAACATGTGGAGCGAAGTAGCGAAAGTGAACTACTTTTAACAATGCCCAGATAAAACTTTTAAGCAGTTGGATAATTATCAAATTTAACTGTCTGGCTATATACAAATTTTATATTCACTGAGATAAAGCATGAGAAACTAAACTAAAACCAAAATTTAGAGTACATCAAAAAATTTGGAATTTTGACAAAGTGGAATTCGAGGAAACCTGCAGTTTGATCATCTCAGTGACCTCCATTTTGATTTGCTGAAATCTATCAGCTTTCTCGCGCTTGGCTGACAGACCAAGTAGAACCATCTCTCTCAAGTTTCTCTGCAGCCACCAATTATATATAGAAAGAATTAAAAGAAAAAAGGGACACAGAGAGGGAGAGAGAGATTTGTTTAACATGTATAATAAGCAAAAGACTGTTAAAATCAACAAGGATATTCCATAAAGAAATCACTAATTGAGTAGTCCCACTAAATTTTCAGATAAACATGAAATAAAAAATATACACTCTGCAAAAGAATTATCATCCATTACTATATTGTTTAAAGTTGGTCCCAATTAAAAAGACTACTTTTAGCAAGGGATAGATTGACATTGAAAAATGGTTGAAGCATTGGTCTTTGATAAATTTGAAAATGAATTTCTTGTAGTTCTACTCTTTTGAAAAAATAAGCACCTTCAGCGTTCTAAGCTGCACTAGATGCCCGAGAATACTCATAAGTCGATCAACTAACTCATTGGATATTTTCCCTTGGCTTGACTGCTGAAATTACAATAGAAAATAATCAAAATAACTGAAGTGGAACTAAAAGCTTAAGCAGTGACTGAAATAGTGCACAACAATAAGAAAAACAGTTCATCTAACCGCCAGTCTAGCAACTTTAGCAAGCTTTTGCTTCACTTCACGGGGCAATCTTCTTTTGATAGCTATGGATGAAGTGTCAGCTTCCTGAACTTCTACATTAGGTGGTCTTGCTGTCAAAAATAATCCACATTATATAGCATTAACACACTTATTATGTTAAACTTCTACATTTATGATTAAGCGGGACTTTATATTTACTAGGAAAATGGCCCATATTTATCATTAGGCAAGAACTTATATTGCCCAAGGAAAATGACAGACTCACATTCTGCAACTACTTTCTCCAACTCCCTGATGGCCCTTTCAAGGGATGAACCTTTTGGCCTCAAACTCGAGACATCCTTTAAATAGGAGGCCATTTTCTGAGAAATGGGATACGAATTAAAACAAACATATGTTAGCACAGATTTCGTTCCCAAAGAACTCCATGTCCAAAGCAATAAACACAAAATGAAACAGTAAACATATCTTAACACTGATCACCGCATATCAGCAAAAAGGTTTTTACTAGTGTACATGTGTATGTGTGTGCACGCGAGCATCTGCGTGTGTTTGCATGAGAGAGAGAGAGAGAGAGAGAGAGAGAGAGAGAGAGAGAGAGCACATCATTAACAAATCATCATCAACTTGGGCATGTCTCTTTCCAAGTGCTTATTAAAGGGAAACTACTTTGTTGGGTGATTATATTTACACCCTGAGCGATAATTTATGGTTTTTTTTTTTAAATATAAAGAAAACGAAAAAAATAAAAAAACACCAATGTTTTTGAAAACCATGAAAAGTAACAGTCCTGGTGCTTCGTTAATTCTATAAGGTGGTTTTAATGACTTTTCAACAAAAAGTTTCCTAGTAAGGAAGGTTTTTAGTAGTTTTGAAAACAGTGTATTTCATTAAAATTACAGCCTCTCAAGGGGTTTCATGATAATTAACATCGGAAAATAGGCTGAGACCTCCTGGTGAGGTTGTTTGATCAATTTATAAAAATTCAAGGAGGTCCTTGATGATTTATAGTAGATGTTTACGATGATTTTTGAAACTTCAAGGGAGGCTTCTACCTGTTTCCACACCAGTAGGTCACTTGTAATTAGATCTAGTCTCAAGGAAGGTCCATGAACTATTTTTCTAAACCTGGATCAAGAAGAGCGAAATTTTGATGCATAATCAAAGTTGATATTACCCAGATAACTTACATACAATTTTAATTTTCAAGATACTACATTAAATGAGCATGATTTTACAACCAAAAGAATGAGGATACCGTATTAATTGGGTTGGTGGTTTCCAATCTAGGGAACAAAATGTGATAAAAAGTGGAAGGCATGATTTAATGTTAGGATAAACATATATGCATCAGAAACATTATGAAAGTTGAACCTATAGTGCTTCCTATAGAAATAACACAGCTCATACAAAAAACAAGTTTACCAGATTCTCTGATATATATATAGCACTATTTTGCACACACAAATGAAAAAGACCAAAATCACCCAAGTCTGCTGAACTAGGAGAGATAGCACAAGGCAATACCCATGAGATGACTCACCCACTAACACTTAATACAATAAAAAGGAAAACCAGATAAAGTCAAACTCTAGAGATATAATCTGAGATTTTTAGGAAATGCCAATACGTACCACTGGCTCAGTGGGAGAAGCAGGAATATTAAGGTCAGGCAATCCATTAATTCCATTCTTCTCCCTCTGCCAAACATTGGTCGAGAATTCAAATTCACTGGTGTCAGTCAATATTCTGTTGGTCTGAGGCTCAAGTTTCTTAGAAGCATTTTTATCTTCACATCTCAAATCGATAGCACCAGAGTGTTTATTCTCATCTTTTAATTTGTTCCCCAAACTCCTGCAATGGGCAATTCCAATCCTCTGCTTTTCAGTATCTTTTGAATTTAGATTAAGTACAGGAGCATCTTTATTTGGGATTCCTGCATAGAAAGAATACTCAGATTTAATGCTAGTATCAGCAAGCTTCTTTCTGGAGAATCCTGTTGGAGAATTTGATGGATTCTGTGATTTTCTATCATGATAATGTTCAATGTTAGCAGCAAAATTCTGGGAGAGACTGGAAGGTTGTTTCCCCAACAGTAATTTCTTTGCAGCAACTTTCGGCCTTGCATGACCTAATTTTGCATGCTTATTTGGTACATGATCATCAGTCTTCTCTCCTAAAGATTTTGGAATATATTTTTTCCGCTTTTTCAGTTGGCGTTCAGTAGAATCAGTGGGTTCATTTCTGGCAATTCAATGGAAAATAAGAGTCAAGCATAGACTGAAGATAAATATAAAAGTATTAATTGGGGATCAATGGAAGCAAAAGTAAGGACGAAAACGCTCATTTTATTAGAATGCACAAACCGATTAACAAACTAGAAGTTATGGTACACGACAGTAATGACAAACCAATAAATCCATATTGTAGCATAAAATGCTTCTACAAGAATGATATCAATGCAAATTAATGCTCCATAGATGCATGTATTTGCACAAAATTTTCTGAACATATCCAGAATTCAGACATTAAAATATGTCAAATGTACGTTAATTTGCACCAGGAAAGTAATGTCAGATAACAAAAGAAGTGTTCACAAGATATATTTCAACTAATGTATATTTGGAATTCTAGTGTGCTTACTTGACATTCAGTTGCAACTGTAAAAATTGACATTGAAAAAATAAAAGAAACAGTATCTCCCTGCCATTTGGTATTCTACCTTCTCTATAACTGTTGTATTCTTGTCACATGCCTCCATAGATATAAATTCTCCCATTATCAACAGAAAGACATTAATGAGCCCTGGCTAGTACAATAAGTATACGCTTCGTCAAGATTACAGAAGTGGTAAAATCTAACTAGATATTTTATTCTTGGAAAAACTTTCATGTGATACTTAATTTGGATAATAAATCCTTTTACTTTCCCGTCTAACAGGCCATGATTTGGTGGTATTAGTATTTATCAGTAGTTCTTTTTAACAAATTAACACTATAGTGAAGAAAATGTTAGGAACACAATAAAAAATATTCTTAAACTCCCTCATAATCAATTGGACTTTTAGGATAATTAGGGAATTTCAGCACAATTAGGGAACTTTGTAAACTGAAATTTGTGCCACAACATTTATTCACCATCACTCCAACTTACCAATGCAATTGTGCTTCTTTCAGCAAACATGTGTCAATTTGCATTCTTCTTTAGATCCAGTCATGCTTAGAATTATGTGAACTCTAAAGTTAAAGTGATATAGGAATGAACCATTTTTAGGCCTAGATTTTGTAGCTTACTGGCTGACATAGAAACGTGTAATTTATAAAACCTAGAAGACAAAGTTCATACCCTTTTTGCATCTGGTATCCACTTTTAATTTATAAATTGTCATATCCTTACTCATTTCTACTCATCCCCTTTAACTGGAAAACCAATGCAACATAGTCAATGCTGAAGAAAAAAATCTTAATCTCCCTATGTAACTTCCCCAGCAAACTTCCTCTTCCGAAATCTTCTCCAGTTGAAATCTTAGTTAAGGCATCTTGAAGTCATATTCACAAGTCCCTACTAAATCTCAACCACAATGCCAACCAAACAACTCAAAAGCACATATATTTACTGAATACGTAAGACACTCTTGTCATCCCCGTCACCAAACACTTAAAAGCAAATAATCCCTTATATCATTGCATCCACAAACTCTAATCCCCTATCCATGTACAGACATAATAAACCCTCTTTAACTTTTTCAGGAACATGCAACAAAATTAAGACTCTGTCAAGTGCATCACCCTCTTCTGTGGTTCCATAAGAATTGAAGAGGAGTGATTCAGCAAAACCGATCAAATAAATTATTGTAACTTCATTTCCTATGAGAAATTCAGTATAGTCTATATAATTTAACCAGGAAATAATTACTTTGTTTACAATATTAGGAAACAGTATGTAAATGGCATTGCCCATCATGACCAGTTAAATAAATACTTAAAGCTCGATTATCAGGCAATATAAAATATGGTAATCTAAAATCATAAATTCACATTTGTTTAAAATATTTGGAAACTTAACTGAAAGTTTATGAACACAGCATGAGATAGACCTATACTATAGTAAAGATATCTCAGGAAATATTATTTTCCAGGATTCCAACCACAAAAATATATGAAGAGCATACAAAGACTATTACAAAATCAAAAACCAAGAACGGTAGAAAGCTTGCTAAAAAGACATATAACACAAACACACAAACATATAAAGAACAGACAAACCACAAAAAAAAAATGTGGAAAAGAACCCTTACAACTGTTTTGATTTCCCCTTATTATCAGTAAAATCGTCGTGCTTAGTGGCTGTCTTCTCATCTTGGAAATATTCATCCTGCACAGAAAGATACATAAGTTATTACTATAATTTGTCCATGTCATAAGAATAAATATCTGTGCTGCAATCAAATGTACTGTTACACAGACAAAATCAACCCTAACAAGACATCTGAAAAAGGAGACTTTTTTTAATCATAACACCTGTTCCACTAAATAAGGAAACCTTTTTATCATATTACAAAGAACTTAGAAAAAGGTCACCCAAAATACAACACTAAGCAAGAAAACAAACAAAAAGGGGGTAAAGTTGAATACATAATAATTTTTCTGAAGCTCTTCCTCTACCATACATCTCAACAAGTTATTATTTGATAAGTTTGACCAACGAACGATTATAATTTTCTCAATAAAAAAATTGATTATAACAACAATAATTACACATCTAAGTTTCCTATCAAAAAATAATAGTAATAATAATAATAATAATAATAACAATAATTACAGCAAGCAATGACAAATTAATTGTTACTACTATGTTTATGATAATAATTATGATACCAACCAGATAACCATCATCTATCTATATTCCTATCAGAGGCATCACCTTCTTCTGCTATTTCACTTTGCTTACGATTAAAATGATAGTCATCAATGCGCCACAGACAACTCAAACCATAAAACTTCAGTTTGCAAGTGCTAAGATGCATAAAAGCGATTTTGTCGAAACAGTATATAATCTCCAAAGTAGTCCTGATTATTTGATCAAATTTGGGCCACCCAAAACTATAAACTTCATTCACTTCAAAAGTCATGAAAAATGCTACAGCTGTACAAAATTTATCAGGTTACCTAAATCGTCACATTTATCTGTTGTCTCGATGATATACTAATCATGAAGATCATAAAATAAAAGAATGATTAAAAAAGCCACAAATAAAATTCCCTATTGTCTAGGCAGCAAGCTATTTCTTTTATCAAAATAATTGCGAACAAACCCAAAATCTATTGTATAAGTTTCTAGTGTATCAGCAAACACTGCACTTAAAGTGATGCAAATGATAAAATTAATGTCTAACAATTAGAATTTCATGTTCTTGGCAGAGGTGATAAAGCTGAAGTTTTGTTGATGACACAGCTTTGGCAACTCTTTGCATGTTTAAGGACGAATGGAATATAAAGATCTTGGATAATTCTGGAATAGATATCAATCTTTTCGGGGATAGAATTCAGTTGTTAGGCTCTCTTTGGGCCTCCATTTCTAGAGACTTTAGAATACATCATTTCGATTCACCCGTCTAAATTAGTAAAGCACATTGGCTAGATCCATTTCATCTTGGGCATGTCCTGAGAGTTAATTGCATAGAGGACTGTACAGTACATTTCTTGTAAAGAATATTTTGTTTCTTGCTGGTTGGCTAATTTATGTGGAGATCTTGCTTTCTCTTTCGTAGATCTCCTAATACTTAATATAATTTCTTTGTTTCTTATCAAAAAATTAATAACAGTTCATAGAATGCACAACCCAAGGTAAAATTCATTTGAATTTATCCAAACACAGAAATAAAAAAGGCTTATATGTTGAAGATTTTCTTTTTGGCTACAACTTAAATTATGCTTCTCCAATCTTTCCATTTTTTAATTTAAAAATTTTGCAAGTAACTCTAAATATTGCAAAGCAAATCTCTTCACTGGATTTTATGATTTACCTTCTGAACAATTGCTATCAATAGACTGAATTGAATTCCTTGACTCTCTTAAAAAAAGTTGTTTTTATGAACCTTGAACACATAAGTTGCGCTTTGATATCGGCATTAAGTTTCACAAACTGAAACTCCCAAGATCTAAACAAAAGACTTGACCATTTAGGCGCATGCTTTTGAATTTATAATAATAAACACAAACTTACTCGTGGTGAAGTGTTTGTGAACTGGTGTGAGCATAATGAGTTGGAACTATAGGGAGAACAATTGTAGCAGTAAATGAGTATTAAAAATCATAGCAACCATAAAGCACAGATATGAATGCAGGATATGGGTCACATATGAGCCAAATGCACTTTGTATAACAATTATTGAAAACTACGATAAGGCATGAAATGGATAAAGAAATAGAAATATACTGTATATATTTATTTCACTCATTTTAAATCATTATACATTCTATAGTTACCACCCATTGTTCTTTGGACACATCAGATATCTATTGGTAATTACTTAAGTATATAACTCACCCTTATAAATATCTATTCTACATAACATGGTACTTTCCATCAATGCAAATTTTTAGGTAAACGTACATAAGTCATTTTATGATCGTCTATATAAGCATCAGACACAGTTGGAAATCATTGCGCATTCATCTATTTGATAAAAGAAAACTTTGATAGCAGAAAAGAGCTACAAATCAAGTAATCCTACTATTTGGAAAAACTAAAGAAAAATGAGAGAGATAGAAATAAGAATTTTAAAAAACCAAATAAGACTAACAATAGATGTTTCCCATTAAAAATATTAAGTCAAAATAAAAACAGCATTTCCATTAAAATTCTGACAATCCAAATAAGACTTACAATATATCTTTCCCATTTAAAAATTATTATCTCATCAAAATAAATACAGTCCTAGTCATATAAGATTTGCCCAATCACATCTCGAAAATCCATGGGCTAAAAAGATTCAGCTTGTATCCATCCAGCTTCAAGATTAAAACCAATCATTAGGTACTTTTTACTATTATTATATAAAATAATTTGAAGATCACAACCTCATTTACAAGTAGAAAGAAAACCAGAAACCAATAGTCAATACATGAATGTGTCTTCAAATTGGCCAAACACATAAAAAGAAAAGATGATAAACACGTTACTATTTTCATCCACCCTGCCCTTTACAATAAATTTCAAGAAATAAAAGCATTTTCAGAAACATGCAACTTGAAACGTCACTTCTGCCGGGTCCAGGATCATACAGAGTCTCAACTTTGTTTTCTTAGCTTCTTACAAGGGATCTATGATAAATGATGACGATGAGACATATAGGGTGTGTATAGCACACCATACAGGACTAGATTATTTTTTCGGGACTGTATTATATTGGATAGAATTGTATAGTTTATAATACTATACTATGTTTGGTGTGACACTGTACTAAGTTGTACCCAAGGCTCAAGTTTAGGGTAAATAGTATTAGGCAATACAACCTTGTAACATTTTTCACTTAAAACCTTATGCATGTCTCCTCTTGCCTCCCAAATCTTCAACAAAAATACCCAAACTATCTCTTAAATCTCTTCTCATCTTGCTCCTTTCTCTTCTTTCCTACCAGATCATCAACAAAAATACAAAAATTCTTGCCCTCATTCTCTTCTAATCTATCTGTTTCATGCAAATCCTCAACAAGCAAACCAGATTTTTCTCCTTCCACTTTGTTCACTACTAGTTTACTAGATCTGAATCAGTTCCCTCTTCAAAAAACTCTTGAACCTTTTCAATTTTGATCCTATCTTGACAGCCCTTTCCCTTTTCTGCTCCCAGTCCAACCACAAAAAAACTTCATCATTCCCAAGCTTATTTAAATAAATATACTTGAATTAAATGCAAGAAGATTTACAAGAGATGAACAAGCTACCCACAAAAATAAGGACCAATGGCCAGTAATAGCTAAAGGATAACCCCAAAAAGAAATAAATAATATGTATATGAACAACTCAAAAATCATAAAGAAACACACATCCCAATATATAACAACAATGCTTCTCTATTAGTGCCATCTAACCAAATTCGTGATGAAATGTGAAAACAGTATCTATGGGCTCAAACTTGGATTGGATGGGTATCTATTCGTGTTAATTTTGCTTCATTGCCAAGATCTGCATGGAAACAAAATTTCCACAAGAATTCAATTTTTACATTTCCTCATATAAGTTATCATGAATTAATTAATCAACAAATACAAAACAGCATCCACAAGAATCTATATAATAGCATATCCATCACGCAAATTTGGTTATCACAATAGCTCCATTCAACAAAATTAAACCATAACAACATCCAATTACTGTAAACAAACACAAATGTTAGAAGTGCCACAATGTTCATAATTTCTCATAATAAAATAAATGACAAAATTCCAACAAACACAAAGCAAAACCCAGTTCAATGCAAGGCTTATAATTTAATAGAAATATCAAACAAACTACAATCCTCAAAAATCCAAGTTGAAAACTACAAGCAAAAAACAAATTACACAAAAGGGTATTCATAAAGAGCCTCACCAGAGCGACCTGAACCTTCTGAGTCTCTTGAATCAAAGGAGGTTCAGTTTTGTGAGCATCCTTAATCAGCCTCTTCCATGAAACAATCGTGGTCTCACCGGGCCTCAGCTCAATGGTAAACCTCTGCCGAGTCGAACCCGAACAAGAATCGAACTTCGAAGTCGAAGAAGAACTGTTATCAACCTCCATGAATTAATCAATTACAATGACAAAAGCGGGGTTCAGCCATAAGCAAAAAAGCTGTGATATTTGGGGGTTAAAGGGAGAAAGGGAAAAGGGTATTGAGAAGAAGGATGTGAGAGTGAAAATGGAGAGAGAATTAAAGGAAAGAAGACGAAATGGGGGTGTAATTGTAAAAATTGAAAGGCATTAAAGGGATTGTAGATTAGATTTAGATAGAGATACACTTGTTTTTTCAGATTCAGTTCGCTTCCAAATTTGTGAGGGACGTGTCATCAATAGTTGAATTAGACACTTCGCTAACCCATAATTTATATTATTATTATTATTGAATATAAATTTTTTTTTCATATATAATAGAATTTAAAAGCAATATTATAAATAATTTTAAAAAATTACATAAATTTATTAATTTTTGGATCAAATAAAAAAAAATTTCTGGGCTGATAAAGTCGGCCATTTATAAAAGTTCTTCAAAAAATAGTTTTATTTCAAAATTTCGACATCAATTACACCAAATTACCTATTGAAACAAAACAAATTATATCCAATAAAAACCTACCGGTTTCGATTGGTTCACCGATAGATGTTTATCGGGTTGTTATCGGTCATTTTGGGTTTTAAAGTTAACAAAGATATTTTGATTTAATAAGTGTTAAAATTTTGGAATAGAGCTATTTATTGAGATATTTTCATATTATTTTTCCATTGAATCCCAAAAATAGGTTATTTTTCTTAATTTTTTTAAGAATTTGGATTTGTATAATTGTTTTTCTTATCAAAAAAGGAGAAAAGAGGAATCATTTTAACTTTGGCCATCTAAAAATGAAAAAGAGGAATCAATTTATTAACCTTGACCAACTATTCACCCTTCAAAAGGAAAAAGTAAAATATAATTAGGAGAGTATTAGGTTTAGATAGTGTGAGTTTTCTAGAATGAGTACAATTTGATTTGTATGATATAGGAAATTTTGATTTTGACTCTCTAAGCATTTCTACCCATCACTCTTGATTAAATGTGGACTTAGATGACAAGGAAACTCCAAATGGATTTTAAAAAGTATCAAAGAGATAAAAAAGAAAAAGATTAGATGAACATTAAAGAATTCAAGAAAGTTTAAGTATACTTTTCATGTATTCAATTTGATTGTAAAAGCAAAGTCTTTGTTAGAAAAGTCATTTATTTGTGAAATCTCTAAACAACTTATTTTTTAGTTTCTTTTTTTATTTGGATCAAATGTCTCTTTTCAAACTCTAAAATTTCATATATTTCAAAGCAAAAGCAACCAAATAATCCTTTAGGATGCGTGTGGTTCAAGAAATATTGTATTATTGAGAATATTTTATTAATGTAAAGATAAATCACATTGAAGATTATTGGGAATGTTATATTAAATGTGTTTAGTTAAATATGATTAAAGTGGTGGGTATGTTATATTCATATGTTTGGTTGTGAAAATAAAAAATTTCTGGGAGGATCCTTTAACGAAATTGCTCTTATATTTTAATATTATTATTATTAATAATTTTTATTTTATCATTCCAACCACCAATAAAATTTTAAATGTAACAAAAACACCCTAGCCACCTTCCCATCACCGCCAGCTGTCGCCCACCACTAATTTAACACAAATACAAGTAATAATTATATAAAAGTAAAGAGTAAAGAGATGAGAAAAGCAAACATGAGACGTATAGTCATTTAGCCCAAACCGGCATATGTTTGCTCCTCCAAGCTCTTTTTTTTTTTTAAGTAGTCCATTGTTCATTGATTGTCAAACCCTAATTAAACAATCTTTCAATTTACAAATATCTTTTAAGCTGTTATTGAACCTGTTGATGGGTAAAACTGCATCGCCAAAGAACTAGTTACGATCTAGTCGTTGGTCGTTGTGACCAAGGCGTAGTCAAGAACGTACAGGTCGCACCAAACCCACACGTTAAGGTTTAGTCGAATTGGACGTGTTTAGTGTTAGGGATTGGTTTGGGTTTGATCGTGAGATCGTGAGATCGTTAGATCGCAAGAACACAATAATAATAACGACATAAATAAATAAATGACACATGATATTTTTATAATGGTTCGGATGCCATTGGCGAATCCTACATTCACTTTTGTATATTGATCGGATATTACAGAGGGAGTCGGAGCTCAAATAAAAGTGAGGTCGCTGAGACTATTTTCTGATCGAAGGTATGAACTCCTAGAAAAAGAGAGAGATTAAGAGAGATTGACTTAGACTAGATCCGATCAGATGGAACTCTCCCTCAAATAATGGAGAGAACTTCTCACTTTATAGTGTTTTGGGATGAGTTTTGTGGTTGAAGTGGTGCCATGTGGATGAATATGGTCTAAGTATGAAGATATTTAATTTGAGTGGATGAGGTGAGCTTGAGATGGGAAATGCAACTTGTCCATTTGTGGGATATTTGTAACTTTGACAACTTGGGGAGGTGAGGTGAGGTTGAGATCAACTTGGCCACTTGTGGGGAGGTCTTATCGACCTAATTTTTACCCCATCACATTAACCCTCTAGTTTTGGAGTGCGAGATCGTCGACTGGGCTCGGACTTTGAAAACTATGCAACTTGCTCGGAAGATGACGGCTCCAGGAAAAACTTTGGTGAGGCGAACTTCCACTCACAATGGCGACCTTGGTAGTCAATCACTGGAGTAGGCTTAATCGTGGTCGCACATAATGTTTTTGCTGCCTCGGAGCGTGGTCTTGCACACGTGGGTTGTTGGCGTATGCATTTGTATATGGTGTTGATGTTACTACTATAGGGCTCGATTTCCCCCTTGTATGACGCGATCCTTGATTTTGTCAAGTCGTCATCAGCGGGGGTAAGCTTAGATTGCCCATGTGAGCTTCAGTTCGCGAGACTTCAGCTAAACTCCCTTTGTTGGATCAGATCTGGAGGCACCACAGTGGAGATCACTGATAATCCTAGATTTGTAGTGTTGTATGCATAAGTTTATTAGGATTATCAGATGCTTTTTGCGTAGTTTTGATCCTGAACATCACTTAAGTGCGTTATTTTCTATTTCAGGACAAAACAGGCTCATGAAGCAAAACATGACATTTACGGCGCGTTTTTGTAAAGAAAAGCATCATCCAGAAGTTTTGTGAAATCCTGAGATGATCTGAAGAAGTCCCTGACGCGTCGGGAGCCTTTCAGAAGTCAGTATGGTTGAAGAACAAAGCAGTGACAATTTCGTAAATACTGCTTCAAGTCAAGAGTTTGTCGCCACAACGACAAACTCTCTGGAATTTTGTTTCACGGGATTTCTGTTTGTCGCCGCGGTGACATGGCGATTTTTGAAAAGCCGCGTTTAGCAGTTCAAAGATTTTAGGTTATATTTTTTTGGGAGTATATAAGGGCCGAATTTTTGTAAAGAATGAGACTTTTGGCTAGGCTAGGGTTTGATAGAAAATCATAGTTTTAGGGAAACCATACAACATAACAGGTGATTGATTATTGTAAAGGGAATTAGTTTTAGAAGGGGGTTTTCATTCTTGATTCATATGCTGATGGGGGGAACCACGGTTTTGAGGTTTGTCCTCC